>JAEMWC010000533.1:115000-120000 GCA_016490735.1 Pachyseris speciosa | reverse complement strand
AATTAGTGAAAAAAAGGAGTCGGTGAAAAGCCTTAAACAACATAGGGTACACATCTTCAAGTACCAAGAAGATAGAGAAAGCATTGTAGCCACCTGATCTTCAATTTCAACATTGGCTTCGCCGTAAAGCAAGTGAGTCAACCTACCTACATTTTTCGCAACGATCGGAGCAACGGATTCGGCCTTCTTCGAATAACTCAATTTCGTGTTTCCCGGACCATACATGGCAATCAGAAGGCCCACCATGGCGATAACAACTGCTACTACGAGTAGGAAGAAGAGAACTTGCCACACTCGGAAAGACCACCTCATGCGGAAATAACTGCACCCACAGCTTCTTTTAACGTGGTGCGTCTGCTTCAGCAAGTCATAGCCCTCAGCGACAGTAAGGGTAGCTTTGCTGTCGAACATCGGGGTGCCAGAGATGCACGCGCAAAAATTCAAAATGCTTGGAGCGCGACGAGTTTCAAACTTCAGTTAGAAACAGTGAATTGGATTCTGAAACATGACTCCAAGGAGAGACTCGTGCACAACCCCTCTGATACGAAGGGCTCAGTAGAAAGGCTCCACCCCTCTCCTCAATCCGAGCTTGTTCTCTTTGCTTTAAGATCGATAGCAGAAGCGGTTGATACGCCTCTGTCGATAGTCAGTTTCGCGCGCCGTTTTCCGTGCTTGCTCGTGTGCTTTGTAACTCGCAATCATACTCGGACAGAATTTTCCAATGGGCCGAGAATGGCTCCAATACCAAATAATGCATAGAAAGAAAACGGCTTTTACGTTCAGTGGTAAGTAACGTCACCCATGCATTTTTTATCCTCTAACTAGAAACTGAAGAACAGCTATATACCGTGCAAATGACAGAAAGATGTACATGTTTGTACCGTGTTATTTGTAAAGCCCGCGGCCCATTTTTAAGTTGTTACTTCCGCGCAAAGAAAAATTTTTAACAATCCACGTGAAATCGAGTTTCAAAGGTTTCAGCAACAAATGAGTTAAGGCCAACAATTCCGGTAATCTTGAAAAATGTGAAGTACTTTCGTAAAAATACTGTACAGTTATCATCTTCTTTAAATGTGGCCCGGAGCCACACTTGGTATGCTCGAGATAAAAGACGAAAAAAGACATATTTCTCGCGTGATCAAACTATTGATCGTGCTTACGACCATGAAAATGTACTGGCTTACTCATTACCTGAACCAGGGTTTCGAGAGTCAAAACATGAATTGTCTCAATCCCGAAATTTGCTTAAATTAGGAAATTGAAAGAGGCAAATGTTGTCTTGCAGGGAGATTATAAACTAACAAAACTGATAAAAATCAAAGTTGAATGGGATTCGAGCCTATGATCATTTACGTCGGCGGTGTTATGCTCTTCCAACTGAGCTTCGAAGGAAACTTTTTTTTCACCCATACCAGAATAAAAATTCATTTATGCACAAAACGTACGCACATAAAAACTTTTATACTTACTTGATATGTCGATGTATTTTTTTTGCATTTGGCTCGAAGCGCACATGATCTTTTCACATGTAGATATATTTCCCCGCAAGAGTCTCCACTTCATGCTAGATCCAGTTAAATACCGAGAATACGGATAACACCAGAAGCTTTAGACACGTGACCAAACTTCGCTAAGTACTTAATTATCACATTATAGAGAGGCCGATGTGGAAGGGATCAGAAACCAAACAAAGAAGCTATTCAGTGCATAAGTCTAAGTTCAATAAAACACAATAAAACCGTACATGAGGGGCTATACCCTTGGGAAACAAAGTGGCGTAAGGTGTCGTTATTGTTTGTTCATGAAAGAGCAAGATAGATTTTCACTTCGCGGTTTGCTCCGCATGTTTTTTTGACGACTGTTATGGCAACGCCGTGCAAGGATTCATTTCCCCAAACTGTTAAACTAGAATAATACCTATCAATTGGTAAACTTAGTATAAGGAAGGTTAGCTGCTTCTCCTTGAGGTTTTTCTGGGCATTATTCAGAGAGATGTTTTCATAACAGTACGCCAGTAAACCAGCTGTTGCTAAGGAAATTGTACACAACTCTGACGGTAAGTAACACGGTGCTTTTTTGTATGAGCAAGAAATAAGATGATCTCGTCATGTACGAGAGGCCAACAACTTACACTCGCTTGTTAACGCTGCTTAAATATATGAAGCTACACCGATAATTTTTTAACGGGATTAAGTACTGTAAATACGACGAGGCACTCGACTACTTCTTTATTGTTTGGCTACACGTAAGCGCCATGATAATAAACGAGTTTGGGATAACTGAAGATCTGACGCGAACCGACAACATAAGTCTTCACAAACGCATTTACGCTTCTAACGGCGCAAAGCCTTGGTCCAGTTTCTTTTTCAGAATGTCCGCAGAAGCCATAATTACACTGAGATTAGAGCAAGAGAAATTCACACAAGCTGCCATTAGTAACATCGCAAACACTATTTTCTTTTCAAAGATTAACCTTTCGGAAAGACAGTGGTTTTTAAAAAGTCAAAAGAAAAAAGATGCAATGTTTTTTTCGAGCCACTACCAGTGATTAATTTTGTTTAATGGAAGCCATCTCACCATATCAGTATTTGGTGTTAGCATTTAGTATTGGCCTCAGACATCATTTTTTTTTGTTTGTTATTCGTAAACTTTTTTAATTATACAAGGATTACCTAAGAACCGAATACAATTTTTCTAATGATTATTTTTTCATTAACGTTTTCGGAGAGTAGCCAAGAGAGTATCATTACTAATGTTGTTAGCCTTGTGAAGAGATGCACGATTCACTCTGTTTTAGAGCTGAAATTATAATTAGCTTATATGTTCGTTGTAGCTAAATGGGGAAATAGATTTTAACGTTTCCTTTTCGGACTTAATAATAATAATAATAATAATAATAATAATAATAATAATAATAATAATCACTTTATAATAATAATAATCATCATCATCATCATCATCATCATCATCACTTTATTTAAGTCTCAAATGTATTTAGCCGAGCACAGATGCTCTACTAATTGGGGAGACTAAATCAACTCAACTCTAAATAAATCAAATGAAATCAAATGGCTTAAATCGCCACGCTAACATTCTACCCCGGCTTAGTATTTTTGTAACACAGGTTGTGTTTCTTAGATTGTAATTGGTTCCCCATGCATGCGACGTCCAGCTGAAAAAGTGTACTTCTCTCGATGGGAGCGATGGTAGTCTTAACAACCTTATCAACTTTTTTCCATGCAACCAAAGCACTCCTACATCTTCTATAAAAGTGCCTTATAAACTTAAGATAACTTCCGGTAACTCTTGTCATCTGTCCCCCGGGCCGGATATTCGCTATAGTGGCCTATACGTGGAGGCTCCTCCCGAAAGGGGTACCTTTTTCACTTTTCAGAAAAAAATTTCTGTGACTCGCACAAATATAGTCCTAATAACCAGGTATTATTGAAGATGTGAATGATCATCGCAGTTTTTAACACTACTTAAGCAGTAGTGAAAATAAAGCCTGAAAAAAAGTTCAGGCTTGTACAGGAGTTGAACCCACGACCTCTGCGATATCGGTGCATGCAGAGCTCTGTTCATAACTGCGATGATCATTCACACATGGTAATGCATTTATATACCGCAGATCAGTCCATATTTGATCTCACCCACCCACCCAATCCACACGTGAATGTCAAGACAGATGAAAGATAGAGATACAATGTAGACCAACACACCGGGATCTACGTCCCCAACTCTTTTCGAACAGTGTGTGGGTTCTTAACGTCCCACAGATTATTAGGAACAAGTGTTGTGAGACGGGACCTACGGTTTATCGTCCTTATCCGAAAAGACTAGAGAGTCTAACCGTTTGTAGATGTCATTACAAAGGCAGCACTTTCTCCTCAATTATTTAAAGACCGTGAGTGTTGGTCCGCCCGGGGTTTGAACCCGAGACCTTCCGCACGGAAGTCCGGTGCTCTATCACTGAGCTAGCCGGTCGGCGCAGTTCAAATATATGATTGTATATATCCATTCCCACATAATCAGTTATTTGTTAGCGCAGGCAGCAGTTAAGGGCTACCTGCCTCTTTTAATCTTCAACAAAGGTGTCGAAACCAACTGGGGAACATGTTTCCCTGGCTTAGCAGTACATAATAAATATAATAAGGGATAAGTACCACGATGTACCTTTCACTTTCTTACTATACCATATATAGTTACATTTATCGTAATGTATTTTTCTGTTTTGCAGGTAAACTGAATTTCAACGTGTGAGCTTGCCCGCATGCGTGATCACAATGGCATTACCTGACACCACCCTAATAAAATCGCGTAACCTGTCACGCCGTGATCACGTGCTAAATCTTTTACCACCGCTGACCGTGGTGAATAAAAAGGACGCTACAATGCACGAGCGATTGTTCGCGGAAGATCCCCCATCAAAGAACTACCCGGAAAATTTTCCAAGTAAAGTTCTGCGACATCTTGGTGCGTGGACGTTTTATTCTGCTCCTACAAAAGGAGAACTTGCTCTACTTGACAGAAGTATGTACGACTTAGAAAATGGCACAAAGAAAACAGATACAAATGAAAAGAAGCCCAGTGCGTATAATGAACATGACACGGAAAAGAGAACACAGCTCAATCACGGTGATGGTAAAAAGAGACTGGAAACTACCAAAGGCAAGGCCGTGAAGGCCAATCAGAAAAGACAGATACAGCGAAAAAATGGGGACGAAGAAACGTCACAGACAGAAATAAATAAGAAAATACAACAGGGAAAGTCCTCCTTGACTTCAAAATCAACACAAAGCATATCTCGTCACACAAATTTATCGCAAAAAATAAAACGGTCTTTTAGCGAAGATAGGGACCATAATGTTAAAGCTACAAAGAAAACGGTCAAACGAGGTCCAAACTTAAAGCGTGCATCCAACAAACAGCAAAAGAACACAGAAGTCGGTGATAAGACAACAAAGTCACAAGCGCTTGTTTCTGCGGTTGAAATCACACTT
>JAEMWC010000533.1:85000-110000 GCA_016490735.1 Pachyseris speciosa | reverse complement strand
TGTGCTTTCGTTCGACTCTGTGAGCCCTCTCAATGTCGATGTCGATACCGAGCTTGGTTTTAACTGCATCTTTCACTTTCTCCTCCGCCTCTTCCCAAGTTTCACGTGAAGACTCCGCGATTCCGTTAACTCTGATGTTATTACGGCGACTTTGGTTTTCCATATATTCCAGCGAAAGCGACTGGGACGATAAGTCCGTGTTCAGCCGCTGACTTACAGCACCACAGTTTCTTTACTTATAGTACACTCAATTACTCAATCCTGATTGGTCAAGGGCACTACTGACAATTAATCCCAAATAGTACTCCACAGAGTACCTATTAAGTTAAGTTTAGTAAACTCAACGAAATTCATAATTTTGAGAACTTTCAAAATCACTCGTACCTATTAATCACGAATTGTACTCGAGGTCATCCGATTTCCTATACTAACCAACTTCCTTTATCCAGCAATCACTACTGGCCCTCAACCTACATGTATGAGGTCATGTTCAGCCATACTGCTAACATGGTCATTTAACCCAGGTCTGGTTGCATTAAAAGTACAACTACAAAAAGCCACCTAGTTTACGATTTTTGTCTTCTGCACTGAAAAGGAACTCAGAAAGTCCTTTGGAGGTTCCAGGACTCATCATTGATACTTCAGAGCCTACACAAGTTGTTGTGTAAGTTACAATTTGGTCAGCATTTTGCCTTTTCAATGTCAGACTGTCACTTCAGTGTTTCTTTATTAAATTAGTCCATGATCTTTGATTGTATCCTTCTTCCTCATCCTCCTCAAGTTCATAAATCTTTTTTGGTTTCTCTGGCTTAAGCCTCTTCATTCTCGATTTTTTCTCCTCCTCTGACATGGTAGCAGGGTCAGTTGGTTGTTTTATTATTTTGTAAGGCTCCTCATATCTAATGACATAAGTAGAACCATCGGGTTGCACCAGCTGTACCTTGTACATACGAGAATATACTGCTCTTGGTGTCCGTGTGATTGCTGCACTGCAACTGCTGGAAAAGTACAGTAAAAAGACATTAACTCCAAGTAAACACCAGCTTTGATTTCCTTGACACTACAGTGCCTTTTCAACATTTGACCAAAGATTATTTTGTTACTGGTTTCCAAGCAACAGCTGTTACCAAAGCGACAGTAACATATGGCCACTCATTTTTAAAAAGGTCAATTATCTCGAAATCCAGTTAGAAAAATCATGACAAAGTTTGAAGGAGTGTAAACTACTCAAGTCCCAAAACTTGTAGGCCAAATTAGAAAAAAAAATTGCAATAGCATTTTCAAGTAAATTGCAAATAAACTTTTAAAACCTACTTTTGTTCATTCCTGGATTTTGCTTCAAGCTTTACAAGGAAATATTAGACTTTTACATTTTTTTTTCTGTTCAAGGAATTATCACAGGAGCAAAATATTTTCAATTCACATTGAGCCTGTTAAGATATTTTGGCTGCTTCTGCATGTACTGGAGCTCCATAGAAACGTCAATCACAAAACCCCCAAAGCAATAGTAATACAATGTGCTGTGGTGCCTATATACTCTGGTACATGCAGAAGCACCTAATATTTTGGAGACATCTTGATTTATGCAAATTATGAGCTAAGTGACTTGTCTGTGCTTTCAATTTTGCTGTTTTTGTAATTAAATATTTTACAATGACAGTCACCGAGGCAACCATACACCGAATGCAAATATGGTGGACCACTTGGTCGGCGCCCGGGACGAGCTACATGAAATCTAGGCTAGTCAGGCTTTGATGTTTTGTTTTGTAGGAAAGTCTTGGTTCGTCGTAAATCCGGTCTGTTTTACTTCATTGTGCCTACGAGTTGCTGTGTTTCTGAATGCCTCGAGAAGGGATAAAAATCTTCCACCGTTCACCTCTAAGGCAAAATAGTGGATTAATTCAATTCGTTGAGACGAAGAAAAGGAGTTCAGGATCGCCGCGGGAACTAAAGTTTGTTCGCTACATCATCATTTCAGGATAGAAGATCTTTAAAAAATCGGTTAAATGACGAGCTTATGTGGTGTCTGGTGGTGTTCCAACACGATTTCCATGGCCAGTACCTTCCCCAAGGTAAAGAAAAGCTCCTCTCAAAAGACATCCTCTGTCCCAATAGAAGAAGTTTTTGTTTACGTCCGCGTCCACTCGTACGGCATCACACAAGTACTACGGTGTAATATCCAAGCGAATGAACTTCAACTGCCCCGTCGTTGAAACCAGTCAAGGCATTGACCAAATGACAATGATGCGGAGGTAAATGCAATCGCTTACACATTTTCTAAGATCTCCCAGGCTGAACGTAAACAGTTCCTTCAGCGATATAGTGAACTCCTTTCCTTTGTCTGTTTTCCCCTAAGAGGCAAATGGGGAAACTGAGAAAAACACTTTCTCTGCTGTGGAAGATTTCACTCCCTTCTGGTCACTGACATTCAGGAACACAAAAATGCGTAGGGAGGGCGAAACAAAACGAGCCAAATCAACGTCGAAGTAAGCTTTTCTGGTGGTGTCAAAATAAAACGTCGCAGCCTTACTAGCCTTGCTTTTATGCGACTCGTCCCGGGCGCCGACCGAGTGCTCCGCCATATTTGCTTTCGGTGTATGTGTATTACAGAGCTCCCTGGAAACTATACAAATGAGGTGTACTCAAACCTAGTAGTCACTCAAACATAGAAGCATTTAATTAATGAAATGTTCAAGGATGTAATAATGGCAAAAAGAGAGGAGAAGTAAGAGTTCTCTCGCTAGAAACTTTCCAAATAAGCTAAAAACTAAACAGGTTAGTTGACCAACTACAGGAAATATTCTAGCAAAAATGGATAACGACCAGGGGGCTGAGTTGCTCAAAGCATGGTTAGCACTAACTTCTGGTTAAGATGTATTAAGACCTATAGGTTGTCATTGTATTTAACCCTGGTTAGCACTAACCATGTTTCAAGGAACTGGGCCCAAAATTGCAAAACAGCTAAACAAATATATAAATCTGGCACAGTAAGTAACCGATACTTATATTTTCGAATTATACAGAGAACAGAGAAACAATCTTTTTTATCATAGTAGCACTTTAAGTTTAAAGCCCCGGCTACACTTTGTAACATTGTTAGAAGAACACATTCCAACATTGTTGTAAGAATGCTTCTAACAATGTTTTATATGCATATAACATTGTTGGAAACATGTTGCTTCGGGGTTCTGACTTCAACAATTTCTACCTCCGCAATTAGGCTCTCAGATTGGATCTGGGCCCTTAACTCTGATTGGTCTTTGCAATGCAACATTCTTGAAAGGGCAGCTACACGCTTCAACATTTGTTGGGTCCGGATAATCTGCGAGCCAGCGAGCCCTGCGAGCCATGCGAGTCATGCGAGCCATCGGAAAAAAAAAATATTTTTCTAATTTTTTTTTATTTTTGTTGGAAATAATTTGTTTTGTAATTGGTTTTGCTTCTGGAAATGTCTTTCAGAGTTTTGCAATCGTGATCGCTCGCGATAGCCTTGTGGGATGCATAAGAGTCTGGGTCGAGGGAGAGCGACAAATTTTGACTTTCTCTCCCCTCCCTGATAGTCTTTCTCTGCTGTGTCGTTCTTGCAAATGGTTAAGTGTGCTTGTGGCCGGGTCGAAAAATCTTTAATCCTTTTCCTTGACTCCTGAACAAAGACGTAGTATTGAACTGAGCTAGACTAAGTCTCGTATGAAAACGTGAAGCTTGTGGGATGTGGCTGGAGTGACAAGGATATACCTCACAAATTAATGTGATTTGGTAAGCTGAAGCCACTCTAAAGGCACTAAGGCCACATGGTAGCGGGCATTACCCTTTAAATCTACCAAAGCAAAGATTGAGCCCAAGCATTAGCAGCCATGGACAGCTGTTTCGGCCTTGTTAGGCCTCATCAGCATGGCATAGCTAATGCTCAGGCTCAAGTACCCACATATCCATAAAACAAGCAGTGAAAACGTGAAGCTTGTGGGATGTGGCTGGAGTGACAAGGATATACCTCACAAATTAATGTGATTTGGTAAGCTGAAGCCACTCTAAAGGCACTAAGGCCACATGGTAGCGGGCATTACCCTTAAATCTACCAAAGCAAAGATTGAGCCCAAGCATTAGCAGCCATGGACAGCTGTTTCGGCCTTCTTAGGCCTCATCAGCATGGCATAGCTAATGCTCAGGCTCAAGTACCCACATATCCATAAAACAAGCAGTGAAAACGTGAAGCTTGTGGGATGTGGCTGGAGTGACAAGGATATACCTCACAAATTAATGTGATTTGGTAAGCTGAAGCCACTCTAAAGGCACTAAGGCCACATGGTAGCGGGCATTACCCCTTAGTGGGCCTTAGTGCCTTTAGAGTGGCTTCAGCTTACCAAATCACATTAATTTGTGAGGTATATCCTTGTCACTCCAGCCACATCCCACAAGCTTCACGTTTTCACTGCTTGTTTTATGGATATGTGGGTACTTGAGCCTGAGCATTAGCTATGCCATGCTGATGAGGCCTAAGAAGGCCGAAACAGCTGTCCATGGCTGCTAATGCTTGGGCTCAATCTTTGCTTTGGTAGATTTAAGGGGTAATGCCCGCTACCATGTGGCCTTAGTGCCTTTAGAGTGGCTTCAGCTTACCAAATCACATTAATTTGTGAGGTATATCCTTGTCACTCCAGCCACATCCCACAAGCTTCACGTTTTCACTGCTTGTTTTATGGATATGTGGGTACTTGAGCCTGAGCATTAGCTATGCCATGCTGATGAGGCCTAACAAGGCCGAAACAGCTGTCCATGGCTGCTAATGCTTGGGCTCAATCTTTGCTTTGGTAGATTTAAGGGGTAATGCCCGCTACCATGTGGCCTTAGTGCCTTTAGAGTGGCTTCAGCTTACCAAATCACATTAATTTGTGAGGTATATCTAAGTCTCGTATGGGTTGGAGAATATATATATCACTCCTTTGCTGAAAGATGCATTAAAAATGCATGACTATTTCTTACATTTTGCAGCTCACACTTGGAAATTGTTCCTAGTAGCTAGGAAGCTTGCAAATATTGTGTTTTATCTTCACAATGGGACTGGAACACTTCACCCTACGAGTTTTCACGATTTTTGTCGCATGACTCGCATGGCTCGCTGGCTCGCACTGTATCCTACCTCCATTTGCTGTATGTTGGAGAAAATGTTTGATCGAAATTAAAACATTCTTCCAACAAAAAAAGGTTGAACAAACATCATCAAACTTGCATGCTACACGTTCTAAAATTGTTCATCCAACAAATGTTTTATAACATTGTTTGAACGTGTAGCTGGGGCTTAACCCATTGACTACCGCAGGTTTTTACATTTTCGGAGTGATTTTCCACCTATAAACAATGAATAGCAATTCATGACTCTTTATTTGAACTACCAGGGGAAAGTGGTGCTGTCCTAAGCCACTGAAGGCTCAAGGTTTCTGAAAACGTCATTTTGACGTAGCTATTTTTTATCCGTGAAGTGACAACAATGGCCCAAGTTCAGTTTGCTTGCGATTTCTGCTAAATTTACAGCCATTTTTCATCTTTAGCGGCTGCCTGATGAGCATCATTAAGCGTGACGGTAGCTAAGAGTCCACTTTCTCAAAGAATCGAGCAAGGTGATGTACTTTGTTGTTGAATTTGGCTTGTTACTCGGCAAACTGGGAATTTGGCCGGTCGAACACTTAGTACCTTTGGGACTCGACTATTGATGAATTTCTCGACCTACCGCCACATATTTTGGAATTTCTGTGTACTGAAGATGACTACGAGCAGGAAATTTTGGCAGTAGGTCGGAGTGGCTGTAGACTTAGTTTATATGTGAAAGAATTGGGGGAAGGAACGGGCGCTGTCAAAAATTCTCGTTAGTTCCCAGCATGCAATGTGCTCAAGATGTTGAAAATGTCGGGAAGGCCCGAATGCACTGGAACAAAAGGCTGTATCTACGCTCGGGAGAAGAATATGAACAAAAAAAGTCATTTCTAAGCTAGAAAAAGGACTGAATTTGTTATGATGGTTGAATTTTGGTTTTTGGACGATGATTTCCCTAAAAAACATGAAGGCAAAAAGAGGCATTTTTGTTGTTTCTCTTTGACGTTAAAAACGGCCATTTTCGTTCTTGTCCAAACTCAAAAGGCCATATTTGGTAAAAATCGCTACGTTTCTTGCATTTATTGGATATCCAAATTTAAAGGGCATTCCATTTCGTGCTCACAACTAACAGTTAAGGCAATATTCGTGCGATTGAGAAAGTTGCAATGTTTTGAAGCACGGGAGTTTTTTACGGCCGGTTTTGGCCGGCACGGGTGCCAATGGGTTAATATATATAAGAACTCAAGCTTACCTGGATTCTCTATTTTGACATGTCAACGCACAGGGTGATCTTTCAACGAGTACATTTCTAAGCAACGACCCAAATTTTGTCCTGAAATTCCAAAGGGATAAATGAGTAATTTTAAATAAAATTGCATGGATAAAAACAACGATTTAATGCCATAAATGAGAAAGTATTTACCTTGTGGAAGCCGCCATTTTGAAACTGAACATCCGCTGACTGTTTATACAGTGGATTCAGATTATGCATAGGTGGGTTCTCGTGACTGTCACAGGGAAATGTGCAGGACTCGTGATGAATTTAAAAAGTACATGAGTGATTTTAATGTATTTTGTGTGATAGTTGTACATCAAAGACCAAACAGAGTTAACGTCGAGTATGTTACAGTCTCTTGAATCTGTCTGAAAAAGTTCTTCTTTCGCGCCACCTTTGTCATGGCCAGAACATGGCTTCTGTTTACGTTATCGGCTTTGCTATTTTGCCGTATTCAAGGTACGTCATCAAAAACTGAAACTTTGATAATTTAAAGAAAGTTTGTTGTATTATCTTAGAATGTACACTTTATTGTATTTAATAATTTTTATGCAGGAGTTTTCATAATATTCAGAACGTATACCTGTACTATGAATGTACATTTCAGAAATGTACATTAAAGTCAAAACTGACAAACACGTCCGTGAATTAACTTAAAAGCTTAATATGCTTAAGTCTTAATTGTAATAGAACGAATTCATCGTTTTTATTTTCGGTTTCAGCTCGTTAATGACCGTTAATAACATGTCAGACTGTTATCTTACTTATTTTTATTCCTGGAATTCTTCTAGCCCACGAACTACTGAACGTGTGATTTTTAGTAGCCTGACTAAATTTTTACTAGCCTTGGGCTACCGGGCTAGTGGAGATGTCGAACCCTGCCTCATGATATTCAATTTAAGCACAAAGTAAAATGCTCTTTAAATTGAGTAAAGTTGAGTAGAGAAGCTTGATAAAATAAGAATTATCGCCTATTCACGTACAAACTATAAGCATCTTATAGTTCAAAAACATTAACGAGAGGTAATGATTTGTTCTTTTAAGCTGAAAACCTAAAGCTGGATGTACATCCTAGTGAAACCAAAGTTCAGATTGGAAAGTCTGAAAGTCTGGAAGTGTCATTGAGGTAAGGCAATGCTTGATGCCTGCATAAAGGTCAAAATTTATATTCTCCTCACTGCTGGCCATCAATTATTCATGGAAATAGTTGGGAGAATTTATTTATTTATTTATTTATTTATTACAATTTAATGGCATCAGAGATAGTACATACTAAACGAATAGTAAAAATAGCCATATGGATAATCCGTAAAGGAGTCCAGGACCCCATAACAAACAGATCACCAATGTTTTTATACTATTACAACTTACGTTAAAATCAGAAAAATCAAAAATCAATCAGCCATCACATAGAGATCAAGTGGGATAAATATATCAAAAACTATAAATTAATTAATAAGAGGGTCTATAAATAACTAATTTGACATATTATCCAACAAATACTTCTCAACTCCCTTCTTAAAAATATTTACACTTACTGCTTTACGAGTATCGTAAGGCAAAAGATTCCAGGCGTCAACTATCCTATGAAAAAAACTAAATTTGAGGAGATTTGTTCTTGTGTATTTCTTTTTAAGAGATAAATAATCATATTTCCTAAATGAATAATGATCAGCATCAGAATAAAAATCAACATAAGAATCTATATTAATATTACTTATTCCATTTAGAGCTTTGTATAAGAATGTAACATCAGCTATGAATCTCCTATTTTCTAGTGACATCAAATTTAGCTTCTTTAAGCGAGTCTCATAATTGTCCTCAGTCTTTAAAATGAACTTGGTTGCTCTTCTTTGTACTCTTTCAAGCTTTTCTATGTTCTTTTTGGTGTAGGGTGACCATACCACAGAACAGTATTCAACATTTGATCGAACCAATGCGCAGTAGAGAGTTCTCAGTGTCTTAGCGTCATCCAGACCTCTACATGACCTTTTAATTAGCCCTAGCATTCTGTTTGCTTTGGAAACAATAATATCAATGTGGGAGTTCCAATTAAAATTATCAGTAGTTGTTACTCCCAAGTCCTTGAATTCTTTAACTTCGTCCAAAATGGAATTGTCCAAGGAATAATTAGAGACATAGGGATGCTGTTTCTTTGTTATTCTCATAATTTTGCACTTTTTGACATTAAAGTCCAAAGCGTTGTGAATACTCCACTGATGGAGATTATCCATTATCCAATTTCTCTGAACATCAAAACGTGTTGATCTGGGGTATTTATTGGTTGTGGCCCATTTGTTTGATGGCATGATAGTGTTATTGAAGTTGGAGAAAGTAGATTTTGGCCTCTGTTAAGGCTGATCAGTACCTAATTTCTCCTTTCAATGTCACTGCTTGATCAAACATGCAGGTCATGACAATATAGGAAATAATTACCAAAGATGAAAGGTTTTGATTTTCTGATAAATTCTCTTAACTAGTTCAATTACACCAGGAGGAAAAAAATGTAAGTTCAACTTGATAGGTTCAAAAGGTCAATCACATGGTATACAACCGACCAGTTAGCTCAGATGGTAGAGCACCAGACTACCATGCAGGTGGTCAGGGGTTCAAACCCTAGCCAGACCAACACTCAGGGTGTTAAGAAAGTGCTGCCTTTGTAATTACATTCTGCAAACAGTTAGACTTTCTAGTCTTCTCAGATAAGGACACTAAACCATAGGTCCCGTCTCACAACACTTGTTCCTAATAATCTGTGGGACATTAAAGAGCCCACACACTGTTTGAAAAGGAGTTGGGGACGTAGTTTCTGGTGCTGTGGTCTATCTCTATTTTTCATCTGATATTCACGTGTGGGTTGGGTGGGTGGGTGAGATCAAAATGGACTGATAGCGGCTGCCAGAGGTGCCTTTACAGGTTGACATCTGATCTCACCCTAGAGAAGAGTTGTAAACCGCCATGAAACTATGTGATATATTCAGTATATAAATTCATTACCATTACCATAGCTATTAATTTTATAGCATACCCCAGAAAATACCTTTCAAATGGTGTATCACATGTGATCTTCTGGTTCATAGTTACCAATTTACAACAGAAGAACCTGTCATTTCCCTCGGGGCTTAAAGGGTTAATAGTACCTCTATACAAACCAAGAATTACAAGTTTGTTAGAGGTGGGTGGGTCAATGGAACTTGCAGGCATTGGTGGAGATAGGAATAGAGAGCCCCCCCCCCCCCTGGGGGAGGGGTACTCCCACATATGGGCTGTATAGGTATGTGCTGCGGGATAGGGTATGGTTTTTGAGGTTCTTGATCCTTGAATAGGGTATCATTTTTGCTCATTTTGGCATATTGTTCCCTGTGTGATCCTTACATAGGGTGCCTAAATTGTATCTGCAAAGGTAAGGCATTGTTTGGATCATTCATTATTAGCCTGCCGAATCCATTTTTTTTTCAGGTTTGGGCCTTAAATAGGGTATCGATTTTCATTTGCTTCATCCTTAAATAGGGTCGGGGTTTCAGACCCTTCGCGGCACACACCTATCCCCACCCCCTTCCCCAGGAGAGAGCCAGAGTTGGTGTCAGTTGTCAGTAAAAGAAACAGTTGAGCCAAACCAAAGAAAACAAAGCAAAACAAAAAACTCTGGAGTATTGTGATAATTTTGACAGAAAGTACAAACTGCGCATAAAATCTTGTTTTCTAGCTGTTTTGGATGTAGGTGTTGTGCCATAAACAGTACCGTAATTGACATTTTAAAGGACTAGCCAGTCATTATCGTAATGTTGGAAAATTACAGTAGGATGGGTTCACCTCACCCCTCCTGTGAAATTTATTTCTCCACTGCTTATGTGAAAAATTTGATTCCTAACTTTATTATTGTTTCATTGTTACAATTTTCATTTTTGGTGTTGAAAATCTAGGGCCCAGTCACTGGTTAATACTAGTCAGGATGCTTGATATCTACAGTAGAATACTCACTGTAACTGCATGATTATGTCATTTTTCTTAAAGTGGCAAGGTAGCTCCAAACACTTCAGTAGTGATTGTCATCAAGAACAGTTATCCATCCCTCATAGATGTCCCAAATAAGGTGAATATTAAACTTGAGGAGTTGCACATAATCCAAGAAAGAATCTTTTAAGCGGCCTTCACATGACAAACAAATGTTGGCTAACTCGCATTGAACAACACACATTCACACATCAAATGTGAGTTTGCCAGCATGTAAAAAAGTTGGCAAGAATAGAGGCAAGTTCTATTCGTCGCCCACAGTTTGCCAACATGTTGTTGTTGCATCGTTCACACGCACCAACTTGAGTTTGCCAATGCAAGTTGGCCAACATTTGTTTGTCATGTGAAGGCCGCTTAAAACAGTGGCAGAGCCTGAAGTAATGGAAAGTTATCCAACTCACTCACCATCATCCTCATCATTGCTATCAATTCTCTTATTAACACTGAGCTGTCATCATCATCATCATCATCACCGTTATTGACATCATCATCGTCATCATTATCATCATCATCATCATCACCATTATTGTCATCATCATCATCTTTACACCTGCACCATCATCTCTCATTACCATAACTTAATCATCAACATCATCATCATCATCACCGTTATTGTCATCGTCATTATCATCATCATCATTATCATCACCATTATTGTCATCATCATCATTTTTACACCTGTACCATCATCCCTCATTACCATAACTTAATCATCAACATCATCATCATCATCACCATTATTGTCATCATCATTATCATCATTATCATCACCATTATTGTCATCATCATCATCTTTACACCTGCACCATCATCCCTCATTACCATAACTTAATCATCAACATCATCATCACCGTTATTGTCATCATCATTATCATCATCATCATTATCATCACCATTATTATCATCATCATCATCTTTACACCTGCACCATCATCCCTCATTACCATAACTTAATCATCAACATCATCATCACCGTTATTGTCATCATCATTATCATCATCATCATTATCATCACCATTATTGTCATCATCATCATCTTTACACCTGCACCATCATCCCTCATTACCATAACTTAATCATCAACATCATCGTCATTATCACCATTACTTTCATCACCATTATATTGTCATTGTCATCATTCCCCTGCTTAATATTTTTAATTAGTATAACAGTTTAAGAAACATACCTATATATGGCTTAACATCACCACTGTGTTGTTGTATATCCTGCATGTTCTTGACAAAATTGATCAACTTTTTAGGTTTACTTAGATGATTTCAGTCAGAAGAAATTAGTAAAAGTTCATGGTGTTGGTATTGGAAAAGCAACCATTACATGCTCAATACAAAGAAATGACACCAGTAATGACAGCTACGGAAGGTATGGATGGGCCAATGAACACAACAACAGAACAGAATCCCATTTATTTAATATAATTTAGAAATGTAATTAAAGATATTAAGAAAATCATTTTACCACATCATGTAGAAAAATTGTTAAAAACAATACATCCATGGGGATATAGTAAAAAGATCTATTCGCAATTTCCATTTTGACCGTAGGTATACAGTTGTAAGTGAATTATTGAGGGCAACATCCTCAATATTGACTAATATTCACTTTTTAGGGAACAATTTGCTTCTTAGTGTAACCTGACTTTTTATTAAATTAGGCAGAAAATAAAATTAATTTTGTTATGTACTGTTAGTGAGATCATAGTTTAATATTCCTTGTCAAAGAACCTTATTTTTTTTTCTGACTTGTCCCATACATATATACCATGATTCATGATATAATGGAAAATGTGTAGTCCTCAGTTTCTTTACTGTCAGTCATAAATATAGTGATATTATTGAGAAGTTGTATTTTTTTTTTTGATATTTTGATGACACATGATGTCTGTCCATGGTAAACATGTAAGAGTTAACAATAATTTGGTTCATGCTTCAGTGATGACCAGTGCTTTCATTGAAATTTGAAGCACACAGGAACTAATGGAAAGCATAAAAGATTGGGTAAAAGATGTTACTCTAGCTTCTGAGTGCTCTCCAAACTTCCCATTGCTTCGTATTTCGATGGACACACAGCTGAAGATGCATGAGCCAATTGTTTTATAACTTTTTTAATACGGACATCTTCAGCATGCACAATTATCTGTTGTTGTTAGTTTTAAGGTCACCGTCAGAGTGGTGCACTATCTGCCATTAACTGTTATCAATGCTGTAGTTGGCTGGATCTATTTTGTTGCGTGGTCAGTTTCTTTTTATCCTCAGGTGAGAAAAAGTTAACTAATAGGACATATTTCTTTGAGACCATTCTTCTTATTCATGTTCTAAGATTAAAATAAGGAATGAGAAAATGCGAGGAATAAGGTTTTCCAAAAAAGTGCATCTTCTGAAAGTGGAATACTCTTGGCGGAACGACCTGAGAACAGCGTTCAGAATAGTCTGGAGCTCAGAACCCCTGGGGGGGGGATTACTCCCTATAATGGTCTACATGGGGAGGCTCCATCCAAAATGGGTGCCTTTTTCATGCTTCAGGTTTATCAGAAAGGGTAGAGATTTCACGAGTCGAAATATTGGGAAATCTTAAATAAATAAAATATATTAAATATTTCGAACACACATACGTACCTTATGACTGTATTCTTCCAGTGGAAGATATATACAAAAGGGGTACCATTTGCCAATGAAATATCTACAAAAGGGATACCTTTTCTGTTGGACAAGGTATATAAAAAGATAAGGGGTTGGACCTCGGGGCAGAACCTCCCCATATTAATTTTTTTGGTACACCTGTCCCCCCCCCCCCCTCCTCCCTGGTTAGCACCTAAACCTTACTTCCGTTTCATGTCACAGTGTTATACATGTAATTAACAGGCTGCACAGGATTAATATTTCCTGCCAAACGCTTTCCCAGAGAAACACATATTCTGCGCATTCTGAGCAAACCATATTCTGTTCATTCCCTGCAGACCTAGAATGAATGGAATATTATTCAGTTCATTCAAAATGGTCTAAAAAAAAAACATGATTACAGTCTATTCTGAGTACTGACCTATTCCAGAAAAGTCCCAGAAATCCCTCAAATGCAAACAATTTTGGAACACGTTCAAAACCCTTCAGTAGTTGTAAGACTGGTGCACAAAATGCTGAGTGATGAAACTGGACGGTGTAATATGATCTTCTTATTTAATGTGAACTGTGCGCAGACAGAAAACGGGACCTTGATAGATAACTAATTAAGAGCCAAGAGCAATTAATTATAGGTGTCCTTTTTTTATTTGCAGGTTTATCTAAACTGGAAGAGACAAAGGTAATTAATGATAAAAATGTTGCAACTGTATTCATTTAGCATTCAAATTTTATTTTGGATCTTTAATTAAATTTTTTCAAAACAGTTTATTGTTTTCATTCAAGAAAATTAAACAACCTTCCAGAATTTTACATGTAGACTTGTGTATGCAATGATTTAGTAATAAGGTATTTGTTGTATAAATGATGGGTATATTTTTATTAATCTTTTTCAGTGTGACCGGTCTCAACTTTGATTTCATCGCCTACAACATTACAGGTTTTATAGCTTATGGCCTGTTTAACATTGGGATGTTTTGGATACCCATAGTGCAGGTTACTGACTTCAGTCTATATGTTTTAATTTGTAATTATAATTCATAAAGTGTAGATTAAAATTTTTAGACATGGTCGATCAACTGCCTCAGGACTATGATATTATTAAGAAATCTATAAAGCAGCCCTCTTAGTTGCTAAATATTTTTTTACTCCATGTTAAAAGGGACATGTTAGACTTTGTGACCCAGAAACTCTGAATTTTCCCTAGTAACACTACATTTCCTAACATACAGTGCAAGGGGGTATTTACACATACATGTAATTTTACAATTAATGATAATGACCTCATGATCACATGAACAATGCAACAAATAAGATCAATGACTGAATTAATATTATCTAATAGAGCACTGAAGGGAAGCCTCATTATGCTGTAAGGGTTTCGAGTGAATGCCCACACACTTACACTTCAGTGTATTAAGTCAATGGGGATTGAGCAGGGTTGGTGCAATGGTGAGATCACTCGCCTTCCACCAATGTGTCCCAGACTCGGTGTCATATGCGGGCTGAGTTTGTTGGTTGTCTACTCTGCTTTGATAAGTTTTTCTCTGGGTACTCTGGTTTTCCCCTCTCCCCAAAAACCAACATTTGGTTTAATTTGTCTAATGAGATTAATATAATTAGATTGCTGGACACCAGTTGAAACCAGCTGATTGTAAAGTGAGCTGATGGGTTTTTCCAGGATAAATAAAGTTCTTATTAATAATTATTATTATGTGTAAGTGTTTCACAGTCATTAAAACTGGAAGTTCTCATTGGCAGCCAGCCACTTCCTGTGGCCTTGGGTACCTACATCATCATGGTCATCATCATCATCATCTGGTGTCAGTTAGGAGCTGATCATCCCTACAGTCACTCCCAATACTTTGCACTTGATAATTTCCTGAAATAAAGCACTTAAAGTGCACCTAAACCCTCAAAAAAATTTTTCGCTAAAATAAATCTTTGCACCTGTTTGAAATGCATTGCGTGTTTTTTTACCAAATTTTGACTAGTTACTTTTACTTCTCTAGGGTGTTAAAAGTTGCAAAATCTGTCCCATGACCAAGTCAGAAGAGGCTTGGGTCTATTCTTGATTTGACGTCACAAACTACTTTGCATGCATGTTTACAAAGACTTAATGCAATGTAAATCAGTTTGTCAGACATCAAATCGAGAATAGACCCAGGCCCCTTCTGAATCAGTTGTGGGACAGACGATGGCCAAATTTTGCAACTTTAACACCCTAGAAAAGTCAAAATAACTAGGCAAGATTTTGTAAAAAAAAAAAAAAGGCACAATGCATTAAACAGGTGCAAAGATTTATTTTAACGAAAAAAAATTGGGGTGTTTAGGTGCACTTTAATAATAATAATAATCATCATCATCATTTATAGAGCGCTGTGCCCACTAATTGCTCAAAGCGCTGTACAACAATGGTAAAACTATAAAATACAAACCTAACAACTATTATGATGAAATGAACTAAACTACTAATAACTAGACATCATAAGCAAATTTAAATAAGTATGTCTTCAACTGCGTCTTAAACCGGTCAACAGAAGTAACATTCCTGAGTTCAAGAGGCAATTGATTCCATAGCCTAGGAGCTAGTTCTATTAGAAGCTAAGTTCTATTAGAAGACACATCATCTTCTGGTCTCACAAACACCTTTAAAACTCATCTTCTTCCTTTCCACCCCCTCCTTCCTTTTGGTTATTTAGTTGAAAGTTATGTTGTTGCTTTCCTTTGCAGCATGAATATTTTGCAAAGCACCCAGATGGAGTAAATCCTGTGCGAGCCAATGATGTATTTTTTACTATACATGCTACTGTTCTTACGTTCATCACTATTCTTCAGTGCTTGTTTTATGAGGTATGTTACAGCCTTAATTTAAACTTTAAGTTGATCTTTGATTAGATGTGTCTATCATATTAATTACAATTAGGGGGAGCAGGGTTGGCGTAGTGGTGAGAGTGCTCGCCTTCCACCAATAAAATGTGGCCCGGGTTCGATTCCTGGACTCGTTGTCATAAGTGGGCTGAGTTTGTTGGTTCTCTACTCTGCTCCGAGAGGTTTTTCTCTGGGCACTCCAGTTTTCCCCTCTCCCCAAAAACCAACATTTGGTTTGATTTCATTTGATTTGAGTTGAGTTGATTTAATTTGACTTTATTTGTTTCTGTATTTGCTCGGCCCCACTAGCCTTTGTGCTATAAATACTACCGAGGGTAAATAAAGGTTATTATTATTATTATTACCCTTTTAGTCTGTTATATAAATTGATCGTGTAAACATACAGAGTACAATGTTGCTTGTGGTGTTTATTTGAAAAAATTAATTCTTGTGCATGAAATCAAAATGTTCACATTGTTGACACGTACAGCATGGCAGGTTTCTGAACTTTTTATGTACTATTTAATAAATTTCTACCAGTACTAAAATATTTTCTGTTTTCTTTTTTAGCGAGGGGATCAGAAAGTGTCATTTGTGACTAAAATCGTGTTGTCTTGCACATGGCTGTTTGCTGCAGCAGCATTGGTTGTAACATTGTACCACAAAATCACTTGGCTGACATATCTGTATTACTTTTCATATATAAAAATTGGTGTTACACTTATCAAGTACATACCCCAGGTTGGTTAAAAATGTTTCTTTCCATTTTTATTACTGTTACATCTTCAGGGAATCATCCAGCTAGCTGATCAATCCATTAACCAACAAATCAATCAGTCAGCCAGTCAATCAACCAGTCAGTCAGACAGTCAGTCAATCAATCTATCAACCAGTCAGTCAATCAATCAATCAGTCGATAAATCAATCAACCAATCAGTCAATCAATCTATCAACCAGTCAGTCAGTCAGTCAATCAATCAATCAGTCGATAAATCAATCAACCAATCAGTCAATCAACCAACCACCCAACCAATCAGTCAGTCAATCAATCAAACAGCCAGTCAATCAATCAATCAACAGTCAGTCAGTCAATCAATAATTCAATCAACCAGTCAGTCTGTCAATCAATCAATCAACCATCCAACCAATCAGTCAGTCAGTCAGTCAATCAACCAGTCAGTCTGTCAGTCAATCAATCAACCAGTCAATCAATCAGTCAGTCAGTCAATCAACCAACCATCCAACCAATCAGTCAGTCAATCAATCAGTAAATCAAACAGCCAAAGTAGTCAGTCAGTCAATCAATCAATCGATCAATCTTTGAGGTATTTTGTTGCATGCAGTTTGAATTTACTTTGCAATGCTGACAATCTTTCAACTCCACTGACTGTTCTGCTTTTCTTTATTTGTTAACAGGCTTGGATGAACTTCCAACGTCAAAGTACAGTAGGATGGAGTATTGGTAACGTTCTTCTTGATTTCACTGGGGGATCACTGAGCATTTTACAGATGTTTCTGTTAGCTTATAATAATGGTGAGTGCCTTGTTATCGCTCTGTGAATCTGATCTTCTTTTTGTCTCCTTTGACTTGTGGGGGGTGGGGCTTGAGGTCATGTGACAAATTACAGTCTTGTTTGTGTGTTTTTGTGAGCCTGATTTTCGAATTTAAATTTGTATTATTGTGATCCCCCATGATAGTCCTTGTGCTTTTGGGGCAAACAATGACAAATATGTTTAAATAAAAAAAATTACAGTCTCATTTACTAAAAACCATGGTACTTAAAATGGATCAAAGTTGATGGTCATTATGCATGTTTTATTTTGCAGATGATTGGAAGTCGATATTTGGAGACTTTACGAAGTTTGGTTTGGGTGCAATTTCAATTCTCTTTGATGTTCTATTTATGGTTCAGCACTACTGTCTGTATCGACCAAAGGGTAAAAGATATCACATGATTAGTGGAAGTGAGGACTCAAAGACTGTGACTGATAAATCATTAAAGTCTATCTATGGAAGTCTTCCTTAATAGTTTAATAAATATTAAAGTTTACAGTTATTGGAAATAGTAGACAATGCAGAGTATTACATTTTACATACAGTAATTACATTCAAGTCAGTCTCAAAAAAATCAGAAAGGTATAAATTGGTGCAAGTAACACTATTTATAAAAAACATTATGGACTACACTGTATCTAATGAAACTGATGACAAAGAGGTTACTGGCAATTGTACATAAATTTGCCGGTAAAAACAAAAAGAACCTGAGCTGTCAATATTAATATAATGTATAAACTTGACTTCCAATACATGCTTTATCGAGGAACCTTTTCCCATGGGTAGTAGACTAGTATAATTCTGACTACTAGCATTCCATTTTGTGATACCGGTAGATATAGTGAGTAGTGGTTGTCAACAAAATGGTGGCTGCGTTTTCAGAGTGTCTGCGAGGAGGATTTAGATAATTTACTTGTTTAGTTTTGAACGACTAGTAGATTTATACTAAAACTCTCGATTTCTATGCATGACAGCTGATTCAGAAGGCACCCTCATCATCAATCACATGATAGAAATCTTGAGCTGACGATGTAATTTTTAACTGGTAATATCTTGTTCTTTTTTTTGTGAAATATTGCATATTATTTTTTAAGCACGCTTGGGATTTGTATTATTATAAATGATTGGTAAACAAGCTCAGGTTTTTTTATGCTCTTTTTGATTTATGTCTCAATTTATACAAGTGTTACAAATAACTTTTTAAAGTTTTCTTTACAGGTTGTTTATCAGTTTAAAGTGCAGTTAATTATTCATTTCATACAAATGAAATAATTTAGAGTCAGGTTTACTTCACTGGGGTCATTTATCTGGTGAGTAAACCTGAGACAACTCAACTTTCTCTAGAAAATTAATCCACTGCTTTGGCAGATTAACAGATCTTGTAATAATAAATTTTGAGGCAAACAGGCATGTTGGGGCAACCAAAATTCTTTTAAAAAGAAAGTGTACAGTTTATTTTATTTCAATGCACAAGAGAATGCCTGAAGGTTTTTAAATATCTGATAGGAGAGAATAATAATTAAATAAATATATTTGATATTATACAGTGAAGTGTCTTACCAGTTCATTGTTGGATACAAGAATTGTGCACTTTATCTACAGAGCAATAATAGCTGATAATTTAGGGCAGGAATAAATACCACTTTTGGAACAATGGAAACTTGACTGTTCATTTGATGTTGCATTTTTACAGTACATCTATCAATACCCCCCTCCCAGGAGGGTACTCACTTCTATGTACACCCCTCCCAGGAGGGTAGTCACTTCTATGGACTATATAGGTACGTGCAACCCCTAAGGGTATGTTATTTTTTAGCCATTTTGCTCTGAAATAGGGTATCAATTTTGACCATTTTGGTCTGAAATAGGGTATGGTTTGCGCATTCTAGTCTTGAATTGGGTATGTTTTTTAGAAGCTACTTTGAATTATTTGTTTCTGTATTTGCTCGGCCCCATTAGCCTTTGTACTATAAATACTACCAAGGGTAAAGAAAGGTTATTTATTCTATTTTTACTTCATCATTAGGCAATAAGACCATCAACAAAAGCCCTTCTCAAATTATGTTTACGCCAACCATGTACATGAATTAGATCTGAAATAGGCATCAAATAGGGTACTGAATGTTTGGTCAGGTCTGAAATAGGGTAAGGAAAAATCGTAGATTTTGGTCTGAAGTAGGGTAAGGGTTTTAGGAAGCAGGCCACACACCCCCATCCAATTTTTCTGGGAGTAGCCCCCCCCACCAGTCAATAACATGCAAAATGCTGTTCTTCAAAACCCAACTAACGATCACATTGTTTTCACCTCCCTCATTAACAGAGTGACAGAGAGGTGCTAAGGCCTTTGGGGTCTCGGAAATTGGTCATCGCAGGGTTAAAAAAGTTTTCTGGTTGACTTTTTGGGGGTTACACCAAAAGGTAGGAACATGAACTATCACAAGCTCCAGCTAGAGTCTTTGTGAGGGGGAGGAGTAATTTATACCAAGTTGCTCAGGATACACAAAAAAATGCAACTGGGAAAACACAGTACACCACCAAAATGTCCAATACCCAGTATTCTGTTCAAAGCAAGACCAAATAAATAAATAAATTAATTAATGACAGTTGAATTTTTACAGGGTTCGTACTCTTTATTGGACTAAAAATTCAAGGACTTTTCAAGGACATTCCAGGACATTCCAGGGCACAATTCCAATTTTTCAAGCACTTCATCCAGCAAAAAATGCCATTAAAATGTGATACTAAATGATCGGGTTTAAGGGATAACTGCGAGATTTGTTCAAGTCTAAGTCTTTTCTAGTTCTTCCACTAAGTGGAAACAGTCAAACAGCAAATTTCAAGGTTTTTCAAGGACCCAATGTACTTTTCACGGACTTTCAAGGCCTTGAATTTTGATTTTCAAATTCAAGGACTTTCAAGGACTTTCAAGGTGCGTGCAAACCCTGTTTTTATAACAGCCTGGTATCCACCTTAATTTATAACCCAAATTAATCCATTAGAAAATTTTTAAACCCCCAAAAGTATGGAAATTAAACTTAAATCCAATAAATCATTCACAACTCCCTGTCACATACATCCCCAGGCCTCTTAGCGAAAAAAGGTAGTGGTCACTGAGAACAATAGATAGACTACATCATAGGACAAGGTCGCAGATGTTAACCAGTAACCAGACATGTGTAGAAAATCCACCTGAAGCAGATGTCACCTTATTTTGCAGCAAAAGGCAAAGAGCATTTCTCCTGTAGCCATTTCAAAATCTCATGCAATCCTGACCCCTCACGAAAACTGCATTCTAAAACTGTAATATCCTGTCTAGCATTAGCTAGAATGTCTGGAAGCCTTATTAACGTACTTATTTCACTCAAACTCATACGATCTGGCGAATCAATCTTGTTAAAACTCAAAAGGATCGTCATTTCTTGAGTTTCCTTTGAGGACAGAACTTCCAGCAGTTGAATACAAGTCGATGCGACTTGAGTCCGCTTTGCTGTGTCTATAACGTACACCAGATAGCTTGCATCTTTAAAATAGTTATTCCAAATTGGACCCATGGCTCCGCCAAGCTCCCTGAAAGTGTATTTTCTTTTGTTATGTGTCAAAGTGACTAAATTAACGCCAATCGTGGGAATGGTCGAAGGTGCTTCCCCAAGGTCTTCCTTCTGTTGTGCCTGGGCTAAATTCTGCTGTGCAGTTAATGTTTGAAGTCTCTTGAGCATTACAGTCTTTCCAACTCCCTCTGGCCCCAAAACTAAGAGCTGTACCTCAGCCATCCCGACAGAAAACCCCAACCAAGAAAACCAGCACCTGAAAAAAATGGCGGATGGAAAGTGTTTACAATCGTCAAGTCGTCAAATTATTAAGTCGGGTAACTTTCGGGATACTTCGGCTACATTCGGATGTTGCCGATAAAAGTCGATTGTGTTGACAGTCATTACAATATGGCGGACGACATCGATGCTTTGAATCCGTTTGAGAACGAAAACGGCGATGTGCCTACTACGGGGGAAGGTGTCTTACCAGATGTAAGTTAGTGAACAGGAGAATTTGAGATTTTTGTATTTTCATGTAATGATGAGTCTGTTTTTACGTCCACTAAAGCCACGTAGATCTGGCCTGTGTTTCCAATTTTCAAGTGAGATATCTTCTAATCTTTTGATCAACGACTCGTAAGCTGATGATCTTACTCAATTTCTTTTATTGTAAACTCTGGAATAAGTTAAATCGGATATTTTGCTCTGTAAGCATATACATTGGGCCATATTAAGCAAAAATCATGTGCGTTTTTAAGGAATTGACCTTTGTCATTTGCACCCATTCAGCTAGTGATTTCTTGATTAAGTACCCACTCTTAGCCCTAGCAAGCTGTGAACGGCACCCAATTTCTTCTTATAGTAATACTGCTTAACTGCTTAATCAAACATACAGGTCATGAGAATAAAGAAAGTGATCACCAAAGATGACATATTTATAGGTTCAAACAAATTCATGCACATGGTACCATCAGTAAGACAGAACGGGAAGGAGATATTATGCATTTTGATTTATAATATAGCTCACACATCCTTAGATTGAATTTATATGTGCCTTGTGAGAGTGTAAAGCATGCAGATGACACCATTTTTCTCTTTTTGCAGCTTCAAAATCATTACAAATCTGGCATTTTTCACAATACAAAAAGAAACTTCTCAATATTTAAAATAGTACATACCACATAACTGCTGTTTAGCCGCCTGTTAAAAAGAATTTTTACAACAGGACACAGTGTTGATACAACATGAACGATCAGTGATGCCATTCCGTGCATGCAAGCTGAGAATAAAATTGGCTCAGTTTTGTCACAAATAAATTGAAAGGAATTTATTTACAAATGTATAAAACAGATAAAAGAGCCTTAACTGTGCTTTGTTCTGTTATAATATACTCAAGGAAGTGAAGGGAGCACCCAAGAAGTAGTGGGAAACGTGCCTGCAGCTTGTGTTTCTTCCTCCTTCTTTTGAGCTCTCGTCACTTCCTTGAATGCCTTATAACAGAACAAAGCATGGTAAAGGCTTTTTTATTTGTTAAATAATGGCATGCAAACTCCCTGGTGTTGATGCTGGCTTGTGTATTTTTCAAACAATGTCCAACTATAATTTAATGCCAGTACATGTAAAGGTGAGAGGCTCATCTGGTGTAGCTATAATTCTGTAATTTTTACCTTAGAGTCCCCATGGAGGTGCAGACAAATCCATTGATTTGGACTCATCAGGGATTGACCAGAGCACAGCATATCTGGAGTCTTTTAAGATCGGTGGATACGATGAGATGGCTCAAGTCAAGGATTTACATGTGACTGTAGATGATCCTGAGAAACATGTCGGGGGATATGTCAGCTACAGTGTCACAACTAAGGTGGGTGATCTTTTTCTTACATAAGTTTACAGAATACCGTATTTCCTCAAATTAGCGCCCCACACTTGAATAAGCACCCTCCGATGAATAAGCACCCACCCCTTGGCAAAATACCAAATAAGCGCTCCCCTCCCCTCCCCTTACTTTCTTAAAAAGCAGGGTTACAAGAAAAACCTGTTTCTATTGTCACTTTATTTGTAATCTTTTAAGCTTCAACTATTAACTGGCATCAGTCCATGTAGAGAACAGTTTTTCTCCTTTTGCTTGCAGAGTTCTTTTAACTGCATTAGCCAAAATAGTTACAGTTTGTTTTAAGGAAAACTTAATAAGCCCCCCCCCCCCCCCCTTCTTTAAGGTGACTCCCTACAATTGCATGGCGCATCCTTACTGCACATAATTTATGGCGTCATTTAGCGTGTGCATTGGAAACATGGCGTAATTGCCTTGACATTGACTGTTTGTCAGCTGAAATTTCCCTTTGCGGTCGTGTTGCAAAGAAACGAGCACGGTGACCCCCATTTTTTATTTCATAATTTCAATGAGAACAGTATCCTCAATAACTGAGAAAAAAATTAGCAGAAATCTATGGCTACTTTTTTGGCAAATGAAATAAATTCTACAGAGGGAGACATAACGGGCCTAACAGCGCATGTCCAAATTATGTTTCCTTTAAAGGATAAAAAATGCAGGCTATTTGGAGACAATTTTTCTGGGATATAGGTGAATAAACAATCAAAGAAAGTCAAACTCTGTGTGATATAACAAGCTGCATTGAAAAATAATCGAGCTTATTTGTTGCGCACAGAGATTACCAAAAGTCACCTAAGTAACCGTATTTGTTAGCATTGTGGCGTGAAAACAAGCATGGTGACCCCCTCAACAGCACACCAAGTTTCATCGGAAATCTTTGGCGGGTTCATTTACTAGGGAATCACCTTAAGCGCCATTCTTTGAATAAGGGCCCCTCTTTTGGCTGAAATTTTAAATACGCACCCGGGTTCTTATGCGAGGAAATATAGTATACTTCTACTAGTAATTCTTTTATGCCCCTAGCAGGAGCATGGCACCAACATCCATATGATTGTTGGTTGCTGTAACCATTGATAGGTAAACATTTTTTAACCATAGGTGAAATCTCAATATGCCATTTCCAAAAAAAAAAAAACCTTGGGCCTCTTTTTCATTGAGCGAGTCCTGGTGCTCATCCTTTCATATGAAAATAGTTTACATTCACATGCAAATTAAACTCATTTTAATTAGTGAATGGTTGAGCACCAGAAATGGCCTATTCCCTTCTTCTCCTTGCCCTAATTATTCATAATTAGTGTTAGGAAACAAAGTGAACTGAGATTCAACCTGGGTTAAAGGGGACCTCCACTCTTACAACAAATTCACGCTGAATTAATGGAAAAAAATTACTAGATTTCAATTTTTGTTTCAAAACATGGATATAACTTTTAAGTGTTCAAAAAAATGGATATCATCATTGTCCATTTTCACTGTTAAGTTTCATGGGTGCCGCCATTTTGGATTTGATGATGCGTGATGGTTGGCCTATTGTTTAACCGAGAGGATTTTCTGCTTCATTTGCAAATGATGATATCCATTTTTTTGAATAAAATTTGAAATCTAGTAATTATTACCTACAATTTAGCGTCAATTTGTTGTAAGAGTGGAGGTTCCCTTTAAAAATTTGTTACCTGAATTTATTTTTCCTGCAACATATATCTAGCCTATTTCCCAGCCTCCATACAACCCATACACATACAGTGGGGTAGAACACAACCCTGGGAACTGTGTTCCCAACTACTTGAGATTTAAGTGTGCAGTGTATGGGTTCTTTTTCAAACCCTTCAAGTTTTACCTGAACATCACTGCCTAGTGGCATGATCATCTGAAGTGAGGTAGAGGTTGAGCACACAGCCAACATGCTGTTACTTGTTATTTTAAGATAGTGGTTTGCTTTCCAGTCTGGGGTTTGAACCTGCAACCTTCTGCACAGTATTTCAGTGCACTCACCAACTGAGCTAACCAAAAATATCCCTGCTGCAACTACAAACCTTGTTTTTGATTATATTGTTACTGTAAAAGCTCTATTAAGCCCCGGGGGGCTTATTTAATTTCAGGCCTTATTGATGGGGGGCTTATTAGAGAGGGGGGCTTATTTGAAAT
>JAEMWC010000533.1:60000-80000 GCA_016490735.1 Pachyseris speciosa | reverse complement strand
AGCCCGATCACAACAATGAATATCATAGCTCCATGGCAGAATTTCCGAGTCTAAAACTTCACACTTTAACCAAGTTTCAGAGATGGCGATAATGTCAAAATTATTTGCATAAACAAAGTCTTGAAATTCACAAAGTTTAGCCTCAGATTTAATACTACGAGCATTTTGGTAGAAGAAACGTAGAGTTGTAGAACTGTTGGTAGAATGAACTTTGTCAGGGCCAGGATTAACCGATACATCACCGCTTACAAGCAGATGAGCTTGCTGAAATGAGGCAGTCGAATTAGAATAGTAACTTAGTCGGAAACCATAGAAACCTTTTGCTGTGTAATGATGGCGTCGATAGAATCGTGAAGAATCAGGTAATAAAAGCTCACAACCAAAGTCTTCTTCATCGGAGTTAATCCAGAAGTTGGTAGAAGATAAGTTGTAGTCGCTATATTTACATATAGCGAAGTAAATTACCAAAAAGAAGTAAAGCTCAGTCAAGAATTGAAAAGATCCGGAGCGCTTAGATTTGCGTCCGTTCACCATCATGATGCGTGTAAATTCTTAAAGGATGCGAGTGCCATTATCGGTCGAAAAACAAGTTGCTGTCACTCTTTGGCCAACGCTTCGGTGCGATCCATAAGCTTGTGTGAACGACTTATGTCAATTCTCGGCCGTTTCTGTTCAAACTCTTTCGCAATAATTCCCATTCGTTTTAGTTGGAAATTGACATACGGTGTAGGGGTGATGTGGCAGCTATCACAGCATGTTACACCATAGGCAAAGAACAAAACAGTGCCCCTAGCCCTGAATACAGTGACAGCTGCTGCATATCAGGGAAATGAAATAAGCTCCCACAAGGTACTAGTCATGAATAGTACTAATAAAAGTGATGCGTCACAAAAACTAAATTTGCAAAATTATGGGATTTGTTTGGATATTCAGAAAGAACATGATAAAAAAGACCTACTTGCCAAAAATCAGCATTTAAAGGGAAATTGGCTTTGAGATACATGTATTAGCACCGTTATGCTCTGCTGACTCCATACAAATGCTTCTAAATTTTACTTAGTTCCTAACGTTATGAACCAAGTCAAATTTAGAAGGATTTGTATGGAATCGGCAGAGCGTAACAGTGTTAATATCTCAGCCTTTAAATGTTGATTTTTGGCAAGGTAGCATTTTTCATCTTGCTTTAATAACTTTATCGTTAAATAAAGTACACAGTACATACACACAGTCTTTGGCAGTAAATGGGACTAAAGGTTGCTGGGCACACCCCCCTCTTTCTGAAAATCTCAGCAAATCCCATAATTTCAAAAATTCTTATATTTGTGACATCACACTTAAGCACTCTACCTCTCTGATGTATCCCCTTTGGGATTCAGTTATGCTCCTTTAGGATGTTGATGGAAGGTTTGGCATAAAAATAGCCCAGTTATTGAAATAAGGAAATAGCATCCAGTTGCATTAGATAATGTCTTTGGTAAATACAGCTCTTTATGTTAACTACTGCTTTGACTATGCACTTATGTGATGTTCCCAGAATGCCATTATTTTGCTTTCATTCTGATGAGTACAGACAATGTAACTTTTTCTGTCTTTTTTCAGCCATTACCAGAGAAGAAGTCATTTTCAAAGCACTTTGATCGATTTAGTACAGAATTCTTGAAGTCACGTCAGATAGCACTGAACAAGTTTGTTAGTAGGATAGCAGATCACCCAGTGATGTCTTTCAATGACAATTTCCATGTATTCCTCACAGCCAAAACATGGGTAAGTTTTCTCTACCTCATTTGTTTAGTGCCATGCTGGGGTCAGGGTTTACCCATGCCAAAGTGGAATGCTACCTAAAGGACCAGATACAAGTTCTGGATTCTGGTCCTCCAGTTTGGGATTTATGTGGGATCAATAACCAAAGCCTATAAACAAATCTTTTGTCGTGATAGAAAATTCTTTGGCAAATTACAGTACATGTAAGATTGCTTGAGTTGGTACAGGTCTACATCTAGTGTTGCAAATAATATACATATAAGGCTATATGCTTTACCAGGAATAATATAATAACCAAGTCAATGTGTGTGCTCTGATTGGTCAATCAGCTATGGTTTATTGTGCCCGTAAACTCATGGAAATTTCACACTTCTTCTGAATTATGATGTAAGCAATATACCACAAGTTTCTATGGTTTATAGGCTGATAAACCAGTTAGGATGTTGGAAGAACACTAAAAAAAAATCACTCGCCTGCGGCTTGTAATTTAAGAATTCTTCGAGTGTTCTTCCAACATCCCGCATGGTTTATCAGCCTATAAACCATAGAAACTTGTGGTATATTGCTTAATTAAAAAAAAAAAACTGGTGATGATGATCATGATAGTGATGCTGACACTGACAACAATGATGGCAGTGACGACAATGGTGATAGGGATGGGGATGGGGATGGGGACGGGACGGTGACGGGGACGGGGACGGGGATGATGATCGTGTTGAACCTGGTAATAACTTGTTGATGGTAATGTTGGGGGTGATGGTGATTGTGATGATGATGGTGATACTGATGGTGATGACGATAATGCTGGCAGTGAATAGTCCAGTTTTTAGTTTGCCATGACCGCTGAATAAAAGTACTGAGAACGCATTTGTACAGGGTTAGCCTCAACCTTAAGTAAAATATTCACAAATTCCAGCGAGAAGATGACCTGTTTACAGCTCTGTCTATTGATTAATTTTCAAATTTGTGGCACCTTCCAGCCGGTATTTGTCAATATTTTACTTTAGGTCGAGGCTAACGGTGTGCAAATGTGTTCTCAGTACTTTTATTTAGTGGTCATGACGAACTCAAAACTGGGCTATTGTCAAGTCTCAAACCATCAAAATTAATGAATGTTCTGACTGAGGGTTCGATCCTACACACTATCTTCACAACACGCACCTTCATCATGTACATGTAGCACTTGGGCAGAGCCCATATCAGAAGGTTCCCTTCTTTTGACATGTATGTGTTCCTTGCAAAATTTAGGAGTTAACATCCGTCAAGAAACAGAGTCCTGGATTAATGAGCAGAATGAGTGATTCCATGAGGAAGATGGCATCTTCATGGATGCTGAAAAGCAGAGAACCTGAGTTTCAGGAAATGGCTGAATATACCAAGACCTTCAGAGAAAAGATGCTGGCCTTAGAAACCATTTCTGACAAAATAGCAAAGGACAGATTTGGTGAGAATGTTTTTCACTATAACTTAACTCACATTTCTGGAAACTATTATTCTTGATATTTCCTGCAATTGAAGGTTTGCAAAGCAATAAAAAATTACACTCACACTGAATGTGAATGTGCCATCAATCGACATTCTTATCCTACCAGTATGCAGGGCGTTTGCGACATGAGCCTGGTTTTATGGCCTAAGTTCCCAAAATTCTCCAGTAGCAGAGCATCTGAACATTAAGTCAAGTGATTTTTATGAGTATTACCCACTACTATGCATCTTTCGATAATTTTTCTTTCACTTTTTATATGACATGCAATAGACATACATTGAAGGAGAGTTTTTGTTTCAAGTTGTGTTAAGGAAATACACTGTTGACTCAATTATGTCTTGCTGTTTCCTTTGTCACTACAGATCTCCTTGAAGTGTACCAAGAGTACATACCAATTTTTAACTTATGGGCAGATGCAGAATCCAAGCTAGCAGATCCATTACATGCCTTGGCTAGTGCTTTTGACAAGAGCAGCTCAGCTCTTAAATCGCTGGTATGTATTTTGTATAATTTAAACAGGCTGAAATAGTTACCTATGTAAAAAGTGTTATTAGCTAGAGTTTGGAAGAGGTAGGTGCTCAAATCGTCACTGAATTATTTCTCTATAAGCAGGTCAGTAGTGTCAATTAAGTATCTCTCCTTGTCTAGTTTCTATAAACTTCGCACCTCACTGTGTCTCATCACCAAGGTTGATAAGTTAAACATACAGGCATTTGAATTGTTAGGAACAATATGTTGAGGCCAACCTTTCCTCTCCCCTCATTCAGAGAAAAGTTACTTGATAACCAGATGTTTATCTCATACTATAAGAGTTATGTTTTAAAAGTTAAATGGGTTGTATGGCTTGCTTTTACAGGTCAAAATTTAACTTTAGGTTAAAAATTTTCAAGCTAGCTTGAATCTTAATTCCCTTTGTTTGGTAATTAACCCTTATTATGAATAATTAATCTTAGAAAACAATGGGAATTGATATATTCAACTTAGATTAAATCAAAATTAATCTGAAAACAAATTTGACCTGTAAGGTCTGATTCAGACGACGTAATTTTCATGAGCTGAACCTAATGCATTCAATTAAGTACACGGTGCATGAAAAGTTTGGCGTCTGAATCAATTAAGAACAGCTATTTTATTATTTTAGAACAGCTTGGGCATTCTTTTCGCCTGGATGAGGCGGAAATTTCAACTTTGGGACACAGCTATTTTAATTTGGAACAGGTCAGGCATTCTTTTTGCCTGGATGAGTTGGAAATTTCGACTTTGGGATGGCTTTGATTCAGACGCCAAACTTTTCAAGTGCTGAATCTAATGTATAAATTATTATGTTGTATATATTTAAGCAGTTTTACTTAGAACTGGAACTGGACCTGAACTGTCTTAGGAACGGCTGTGGAACGGCAAATTAAGTTCAACATGTGAATCAACTGGCGTAATTTTGTTAATTTGGGTCGGTCCAAATTTGAATTAAGTTTGGCTCATGAAAATTATGGTGTCTGAGTTGGGCCTAACATAATTATATAAATTGGCTTATTCAAACTGTATTTTTACTTACCTTTCTGTTACTTACCCAGCTTTTGAATTAGTTACAAAGATATGTCTGTCAAGAAGAAACGATTTTATCACTTTTCAATGCGTTTTTACTGGATTCTTTTTGTAGTTGAAGGCTCAAGATCCAAGATTTATGGAACCACTACATGAATATGTGCTTTATACAGATGCTATCAAGGTATGCACTTGATCTGGGCTGAGTTGCTCAAAGCATGGTATTTAACCAGGTTAGCACTAACCTGATCAGAGAGATGTCAACAATAAACAATAGAACCCTTTAACTGTTATTTTTATGAATTGCATTTTGCATTTTGCTTGCAGGGCACCCTTAAACATCGAGACACAATTCAAATGGAATATGAAGTAACTGTAGAGGAATTATCAAGAAAAAAGGCTGAAAAAGAGGAGGTAAGACATACCTACCGTACATCTTTTGTAGGCACATTTTGAGTGATGGTCAACATCAACAATAAAGTTCTTGCTTCAACAAACTGCCATTGCTCTTCATTGAAGGAAGCCAATTTGTAAAAGGGATAACTATTTTACTCTTTTATCTAAAACCTCATTTGGGGTGCAACATTCCGTATTTCCTCAAATAATAGCCGGGGCGATTATTTTTTTTGTTCGTACCAAAAAAGGGGGGTTGGGGGGTGCGATTATTTCAAATATTGCTCGCTAGAAGTCATGCTCTAAATATTGGAAATATTTTGTGTTATTATCTCATTAATTTTTATCGTTAAAAAACAACATCGAGTAAACTGAACCCAGGCTTTTTAAGGTCCTTAATTTGTTTTCTTTGTCTAATTTTCAATGTCAATATCCTCAGCATAAGAACGAGTCATCAATCTGTCTTTCTGGATCAGCCTACACTGCAGATTTATCCCCCATGTTCACCGCTTTGAGTACATTTAAGGGGGTGGTCCTGTTTATTCAAGAGAGGCGATTAATCAAGGGACAGAGAGATTAAGACTAAAGTATTCAAGGATTTGATTGAAATGCAGTGAAATGTAAAGATTTTGATGGAATCGCACATTCTTATAAGCGACTAATGAAGGATGAGAAAAAGATTAAAAATCAATATGGTTCGTCAGCAGTGTACAGTGATGGTCTCAAAGCACCTCCTGTCTGTCATCTCAGTGTCCAGCTGTTCTCCAGCTTCTAACAGATATGACAGGCACGAGCCAAATGGATGAAAGTGTTCTGGCATCCTGAACACCCCTCCCTATGAGCATCAGGGATTCGACATTATTGTATTTTTAAATCTGACGTAATGGTGCTTTTCTCTTAGCTGGAGAAAGGAACGGGTGGTGGGCGTTGGTTTGGTAAAGATACTGAACAGTCAAAGCAGGACAAGCGCGATAGAGTTGATTCAAGTATAGAAGAGGTAAGCGACAGAATAAAGTCGCGTTTTTTGCATTGTTGTTACACACCTTTTTAGCTTTTTTTTGTTTTCCCAATGTAGGTCATGTGATGTTACCCTAGAGAACTGTTTCTTTGACATTTCGTCTTATTCACGTGCATATGTACGCATAATTTATGAAAAGACAAAAGGCAAATCCCCTTGGGAACATCACATGGCCTACATTGGGAAAACAAAATGTAAAAGCTAAAGAGGCCTGTTCAGACTGTGGCATTGCTGTACTATTATTGTTGATTGTTTTGTCATCATTGCCATTGGCTAAGAAAAATAGAACAAGCTTCGTTAGGGGCTCCTTAACAGCACATGCCTTCAGTAGCAAGCGCCATGAGTGTCACTTGCTTAGAGCTGTTCTTCTGTTGCTTAAAACAACTGTTGTTGCACCTGGAACGATTTGATTGGTGGCCTGGCATCCTCTGAACAAGTTCGATTAGCAACTAACCATTTGTGAAGAGCAATCGGAGAAGGCTCCTAATGTCCAAACATGTTTTAGCTTTTAAGCTACGGGGGGTGACAACTCTAATAAACGCTGTTAGTTAGTACTATGTAGCGATCCAAGGTAGTCCCGAAAATGAGGATCATTTCCGATTTTTGGAAAGTTATGTGCGATGTTCCCGATAGTTTTTTCCAGTGCGCTGATATATTACCTCTGTTTCCCCGGATAATTTTCTGAGTCTCCCAATTCCCGGTACAAGTTTTAGATTCCCGGCGAAATTTTGCTGTTCCCCCGAGACAGCGTTTGTTATGGTTGTCACCCCCCACCCCAACCCCGTTACCGTTTACCGTATTCAAAATGGCCTGCAAGATCGTTTCCGTGAAAATAATCAGCCCTCGCTCACCCAACAGCAGGCTGGTACATTCAACCGCCGCGCCGACCCGTTAGTTCAGTTGGTAGAGCACCGGCCGGGACTACCGTACGGGAGGTCGCGGGTTCAAGCCCCGCCCGGACCAACACTCGGGGTCTTAAAATATCTGAGAAGAAAGTGCTGCCTTTATAATGACATCTGCAAGCGGTTGGACTTTCTAGTCTCCTCGGATAAGGGCTATAAACCATAGGTCGCGTCTCACAACAGTTGTTTCTAATAATCTGTGGGACGTTAAAGAACCTACACACTGTTTGCAAAGAATAGGGGACGCAGTTCCCGGTGGTGTGGTCTGGTCTTTGTATGCTGTTTTGTTGTTTTAGCTTTCAAAACTCGCTGAATCAGGCAGTGACCGGTTGGAGTGCGCCAATGTTGACCTGAAGGCAGACATTGAACGATGGCACAAGAACAAGAGGACAGACTTCAGGGAACTGATGAGTGAATACTCTGAAAGACATGTCAATTATTATCAAGAGGTGAGGATGGAATCTTTAACATCAAAGAGATGTCAAAATTATTAAACAGCGCTATCGAAAAGTTCTGTTCCTTTTTGTTTTCATTTGGGTGGCCACACCTAATACTTCATTCGGATGCTCAAATGTCAGTTTTTTTTTCAAATGTCAGTTAGATCTTCCTTGAACAGCGTAATTAAGAGCACAACAGGAAAGTACTGCTCAGTAGCTTTCATTTGAATGGTCACACTTTAGGATTTCGTCCACAGACTCAAAAGTTAGAACCACCTTGTACAGCATAATAAACAGCACCGCAGGAAAGTACTGCTCAGTAGCTTTCATTTGGATGGTCACACTTTACTGAAGTTCGGACTTGTTGGGCAGCATAAAATGTTTCATCTATTCACCCTGGCGAAGATAGTTTTGCACTACGAGTCTCGGAGTGGTTGGGTTGACAGATCAGACAGGCTGACGCTTCTCCTGGAGACTGGGTCGGGAGAAGTCCAAGATAGGGCGAACCTCGCGTGGAACGTCAAAGATTCAGCCCAGGGAACAAAGCTGATTTTGCACTTATGGTTACTTTCGATTCTTTTGTAGTGTTTAGCTGCCTGGCAGGAAGCGTTAAAGATTGTGTCAGGAAATACACAAGATCAAGAGCAAGAAGAAGAAGAAGCCTAGGAATTATAAACTGCAAGAAAACAAGAGAACACTTCGGTTCAGTTGACGTGCCCTCAGTGACAGTGGAACATGGTGAAACTAGCTTTTGGCAGGGCTGAGGGCACGCTGAGTTTCTTAGAACAAAGAAAATGAATTAATTATTTTAATGCACTCACGTGATAAGACGGCCATGTTGGTGCCAAAACAATAGAAAAATGTAGCTTAAGGTTTGCATAATCCCAAAAGACTTTTTCGCTATTGTTCTTTCCGCCAACGTGGCCGCCGTGACGTCAGGTGTAATCAAAGAATTCGTTATCTTTCATGTCGACAATTCGCTTGTTTGCCACAAGTGACACTGTAAGGAAAATATAAATTTCAATTCTGATTCACTGATAACAGTTGAACTTCAGGAATACAGGCCAAGGCTCACCCAGTAGTAGAACTGTGGAGAACTGATGATTATAGGTTTGAAATTCTACTTAAAACGGAGATGTGTTTGGTTGACAATTTGCAAGTGTCAGACTTGAAGTATACCAATGTATACCGAACTATATGAAATGAATGAATCTGTTTTTGTGTGAAGGATTGTTAAAATACATTAAGGCTGGAGTTGGGAAAATATTAGGATTAAAATGGAGGGAGGTTTCACTACAATAGACTGAAAAAGATCACGGACATTATAATTTAAAATAAACTTTGTTTCTTCAAAGCTTAACGTTTCACGGTCTATACATGTACATGTAGGTATTCCAATAGGCCATTTCCGAATTACCTTTGGCCTCTTTTTCAAGGCGAGTCCTGGTGCTCATCTTTTCATATGAAAATTAGTTTCCATTCATATGAAAATGCGTTAAATTTGCATGTGAATGGAAAGTAATTTTCATATGAAAAGATGAGCACCAGGACTCGCTTTGAAAAAGAGGCCAAAGGTAATTCGGAAATGGCCTATTAAATTGAAATAGAGCAATTCTATTTTCTTATACATAAAACGAATTCCGATTACATATCTGATAAGTTTTAAACGTACAGTAAGGAGATTTATTGTTAACTTCAACAAAACAAACACTACTAGTAGGTGGTACAAATCACTGCAATAAAGTTACAATTATGAGAACTTTAGAGTTTGTCGCATCGTTTTCCCACCCATAAACTTGTCCAATATTTCGGTTGCACGTTACTAATCTTCATCAGGGGCATGAACGCGGCCGTCTGATTTGTCATTCTGTTTACAGACCGAACTCTGCTTTGTCGTGTACAAGGTACTGTGAACATATTCATGTTCATGGCATTAATAATAATAATAATAATAATAATAATAATAATGGTGATGATGATGATGACCCTGAGGGACGTCATGGTGTTTATAATAATAATAATAATAATAATAATAATAATAATAATAATAATAATAATAATGATGATGATAATGACCCTGAGGGACGTCATGGTGTTTATAATAATAATGATGATGATGATGATGATGATGACCTTGAGGGACTTCATGGCGTTCATAATAATAATGATGATGACGATTTATTGACAGTATTTCTACATGGTAGCTTTACATCCGTCATTCGTTTATTATGTATACATGTATTTATTCAGTAAAAACGTTTGCCGAGGCCATTATTTACACAATGTAGGGAAATCTGCGGTCGTTTTATGAACTATCAATTATTTTAAAATACGGAATGACCTCGTTTCTTTTATGTCTCTTTAACAGCCTGTCAGTTTACTGTGTTTCCCTGTGTCCTCTCTGTGTGTTGATGTAACCCTTTGTGACGCAAGTCCTGTTGAATTGCATTCAACTCGTATCGCTGAGGTTTTGTTGACAGGAAAGGAGACAATAATCGGTAACAAATTAGGATGTCATTGTTTTCAATAATAGCGTCGTGCAGTGCTGCTCGAAGCCATTACCTCATGCGGAAATATTTTGCGGGCGATGAAATTTTTAACCTCTATTAGAAAAAAACCTTTAGAATAATAAAAAAGGCAAATGATAACAGCACAGAAAATTTCGATCCGTACATAATCAACGAATTTCGATTTGCAAAACGCTGTGGAAAAACGATTAAGTACTGCAAAGTGAAAGTACTGTACGAGCTTTAATTTTTATTTCTTTCTTCTGCCTTTCGGTACAGGACCTTTTGTGTTGATAGGATTGTCGTAAAAAAGAGGTAGTAAACTCGCACGATTGACGACTAACAAAATATTCATACTGAGACTGGAATGTTCGCCATTGTTTTTGCAAAGAAAAGATAACCGTTACGGTAAATGTGGTTGCTCAGCAGACCGAAAATGACAGTGATCACTCAACTATTTCGCGCTCGTTTTTTAAGAGATGCTCGTCACGTATGGAACTAGTCTGGTATGGAACTATTCTGGTATGGAACTGCAAGCTAAAGATTCGGCGCGTGTTACAAATCATAGAATTGGCAAAATTCACGAGTAATCCAAAATCTTATCTTGCATCAATTACCAAGGCAATCAATAAGTGATTACTGTACTTCACACCTTTTGACGCGATCCGTTCTTTCGTCTGTTTACCGACCGGTAAATGAAAGGACACCGCTTTTTTAATTGGAATCGCTGCGTGTTTACACTGAAGGGCAGCCCCTTGGTAACTTGTATAAGGCAAACAGAGCAGGTTGGACAATAAGATGTTTGCGTTTGGAGAATCAGTTAAAAGACTACCCAAGGATTTGGCCGCTGAAAGAGCGCGGATTAGGAAAGGCAAAGTTTGGGGAAGAAAGAGATTAGATGATGTTCACACAACAGACAACCTGGTGTTACCTGACATTACATCCACACAACTAACGCAAAACTACGACACGATGAACACGAGTTGGGAAGAAGCAAGAGAAAGGATGAATGGCAAAGATAGAAAAGCAATGCCGCAACAAATTAAGAGAGGCCGGCTGAGGGACAGCACGTTTATGTTGGGGGAGAGTGGAGCCAGTCGTGTGGAGGAATTAGAAGGTCTATTCGTTTCCAAACTAACATTTCAAAGCGGGACTGAAATCTCTGATGAGTCTGACGTTTCGCCGTTTGGTTCTTCAAAGAAACTAAGAAAGCAGCGAAGTCGACTTTCTAAAACCGACAGCGGGTTTTTTGAAGATTCCGGTGACGAAATTATGAAGCACTCTGTCCCACCTTGTACCCCAAACGACTCTGACAAAGTTTCGAATGACTCCGTACCAGCAACGCCTCAAAAAACGCCGAAACTAACCCTGAACTTGAAAGCGATTTTAAACCAGGATAAAACTATAGTCAGGAACACGGAAAAGTTAACCACTCGAGCTAACATGTGTTTACAATCCACTCAATCACTTCATGCTGACTTGGTCGCATATAGAAGCTTAGCAACGCACCACAAAGGTGCAATTTCAAACTATACTTTACAAACAAACGAGCAGTGTGTTAAACTACGAGAGGTTGTGTTAAAAACTAAAACAAATTCACATGACGAAGGAGTCAAACAGTCAGACACTTCGCTTGCCGTTCTGAAAACGCGGCGCCGTCTTTTAGGCAAACAGAACTCCTGTCCACCGTTCCCTTTTATGCAACGGAGGAACAAAGAGCTAGTCGCCGACTTAAGTAGAACGACTTATAATTGTAAGCACCACATACAGTTTGCGGAACTGGAACGCTTACATTTAAGGCAATGCAAAAGCTGCCCTGTGGATGTTTACGCTCCTCAGATTCAAGATAGAATAAAATCCGCCATTGATATTTCCGCTGGAAACTTGGATTGTGCGGTATCTACGCAGTCAGGTTTAACTGAGAAAGCTTTGCTCGAAACCTCACAATCACAAGAAACTGTAGATGTCAATGAAAAATGCCAAGAATGGTTGAACCGATGGATTGCTTTCAACCATGCTCCACAAACAGTCACGGACAATTATTCAACCAGTTAGCATTCATGGAAACAAAAGGGATTTGCGTGTTGGTCTACTGCAGAAATTAATCAGTTTTAGCCTTATTTGCTATTGTTATCAACATTTATGTTTCCCTTTTGACTGAAGAATAAAATTTGTTTTTAGTAAATGCGGCAAGCTGATCTGAAAAGCCAATATGCGCAAATGTAAGTTTATTTGAAGGAGGCGAGTTGACAGTTGCTTTTCTTTCTTATTTGGATTGACCTACTTGGTTTTTATTGGATCACTCTGCTGCTTCACAAACGCCAGTTCAAACTCTTTTCAGTTTTAATTGCTGATGTAGTAATCTAATACATCATTCCCCTTTTTGTGGCTACTGTTGCCATGCAACGGTAGACACTATGTTATTTTGATAGCTGAGTTAATCTTTTGTCTCACGATTGAGTCACAAAGATGTGGATCGCGACGTTTCGACCTCTATACTACTGGTCTTCATCAGGCGATGGTGTCGACTGGCTGCGTGCGATTATAAGAAGCACCGTGGCTGGTGGTGATTGGTGCGTTTCGATCCTCGCTTAGGCTGTTGTTGATAGGAGGATTTCGATCCTTGTCGTTCAGACTAGAAATTGTTCCCTCAGTGGTCCGCTTTGGTACTGATCGGCTGATGTGGTGTTTGATCGTGGGCATCCACGCTTCAGGAATTTCAATTCCACTGTCCCTGTTGATGTTGTTAGGGTGAAGTCTTATGTGAATAGCCTCTTTAACCCTACGGGTGTACCAATGTGGATCTCGGTCAATAAATTTAACTTCGTCCCAGAGCGGATAATGTCCGGTCGCGTTGCTATGTTCTGAAACGGCGGAGGATTGGGTTCGAGCAAGCCGTATGTCTCTATCGTGTTCCTTAATCCGTTCATGCATAGATCTTCCCGTCTCTCCAATATAAACCTTACCACATTCACAGGGAATCTTGCAGACTACTCCGTCTTTTTTTACTGGATCGACAATGTCCTTAGGTCGCACTAGGTGTGATCTAAGAGTTGTGTCAGATCTGAAAACAGTCCGTATGCCTTGTTGTTGTAGGCAACGGCGAAGAGCCTCCGATGGGCCTTTGACGTATGGCAGAACCACAGTAGATTTAATTTCGGGTTCAGGTTCTTTAGTGTTGTTCGTCCCTTGGTTTTCGTAAGAATTTTTACAAACGAAAACGGATAACCGTTGGAAACAAGGACCGATGAGAGGTGTTTCTTTTCATGAGAGATAACTGATGGTTTTGTTATGAGGTGTTTAGATCGATCGTACAGGCACTTGATAATACCGCGTTTTACAGATTGTGGGTGGTGTGAATCATACGCTAGGTACTGGTCAGTGTGTGTAGGCTTTCTGTAAACACTGGTAGAGAGGTATCCGTTCGAATCCTTGATGATCAACGTATCAAGGAAGGGAATTGAGTTGTCATTCTCAGTTTCCATTGTGAAACGGATCGTCGGCTGTTGACTATTGAGGTGTTGTAAGAACGAGTCAACTTTGTCACGATCTAAGATGGTAAAGGTGTCATAGCCACATAGCGTTTTTTCTTTTTCTTCTTTTCTGTTTTTCTTGCTTTGCGGCATTCAGCTTTGCAGGCAATTTATACTGCATTTACAATTATCCTTTTGATATGAAGACACGAAATTATCGTTATGTGGCAGAGACGGATCCATGATTTTTCTTAGGAGGGGATGTACCCCTCCTTTTTATTCTTCTACTTTTTTTGCAGAATACTGATAGATTAGAAAGACGCAGGTCATCTCGTGGTGGGGAGGGGGGGGTACGCACCCCCTGCACCCCCCTAGATCCGTCCCTGTGTGGGTACGGAAAAACAATGTTTCACATGTGTAATTAGGAGAAACGATCAACCCCAGCCACGTACAAAGAACAAAGAAGTCTGACAATTCGACTTTCCCCGTGATTATGAAGTACAGCTGCTAAAATGTCTAGCTTCACGCCTCGGAGATCTTTAAGACTCTTACTCAGAACGCCGTATTTTCCAACACTGAAAAAATTGATGGACATTAAAACGAAAAACTCTACTTTGAAACATTTGAAGAAAATGCGCAAGACACGGCATATAACATACCGAATATAACACATTTATTTTTAGTCTTAGTTGCATTAACACATTTGCAGACTCTACACAAGCTTTTAAAGGGTCTTAGCAGGCGAATTGAGATGGAGAAGAACCTGTTTTGCTATTACCGTGTTCAAGAGAAAAGCAAACAAGCCAATAATGTAAAGTGGTGTTGGACGAATCACCAATAAGCTAGCGCTAACGGACGGCTTACTCTACTGCGTTCAAGATCAAACTGTCCAGCGGAAATATTTTGGGCCAGAAAAACGTGCGCACACTTCATACACAACTTTTTTTAAATTGTAACGTCGTTTCAACTTAGGGTCGTAATATGTAACACCCTGATGAAGGAAGGCTGTGCCTCCCGAAATATTGGTTTAAATATATATATTCCTCGCCGTGTAACCAGCCTTGCTTGTTTTTTACCGTTTTCTAGTTTACAGTTTTATAGCTGGTTATATCTATTACAGGATCCGGCTCTTCTATTTTGCAACGGAGGTCCTTGCTAAAGTATTTTCCAGCACACTTCATAACCAGAAAATTCGAGTTTTGACAACTTGACAGGGAAATGCGAAAACTTGAAAAAGAGATTGTTTGCACGAAGAACAACCGCTGATCGATAGAAAATCCGAGTTATTTTCGAGAATTTTCAAGAATTAGTAACCAGTTCTTCGATATTCACATTTATAACATTCTTTTTCGCCCTTTTTCTTGGGGATGGGGGGGGGGGGGGAGCAGTCGAGGGCGTGGGGCAAACACGAGAAAAGAGAAAACAAGAATTGAGCATTGATTGACCAGCTGAGAAAATTATTTTTCGCGTGTTAGAGGAAGACATAGTGAAAGATTTCCTTCCGGAATTTTTTCAAGAGTGCCGTGGAGAACGCAGTATTTCTGGCCAGTTTTCTTGCACAAGTGAACCTTTCGGCCCTTCCCACTGGCTAATATGGACTAATTTGTTTTCCTTTGGCGGTTTGGTCACATTTGCTTCTCTCCCCACTATCATTTTCATAATCCAAGATGGTTTGCGTGAAAATACACAACCCTCACTCTTCATACACCTGCTTTGCAGGCTACCTGATGCGAGGATGTTCCACCACACCGAAGCAGCATTCCGCAATTCTAAAACTTTCATTTCTGTTCCATTCCTATCTTTTCCGTGCACATGACGAGACAGTTGGCCAGCGGCGTTCCGCACGTGGCTAAATTCAATATGGCGGCTGGAAGCCAACTGTTTAGTCCATTTCGAGCGCTTGGATTTGTGGCAAATCACGTTCCATTGACTATACAAACTCAAGGGACAGATAATCTTGTAACTACTGCTGTCGGATCCGCCTTTCATGTGTATAATGTAAGTGAATACTGCATGCTTTGGCCTTGATTTCGACCGGACTCGTAGCTTAGCTAGTTTATATAATACAGTCATGCAAAAACTTTCACAAGCTGATCTTATTTAATTGTGTATGTATATTGCTTTTCAGTGTGCCAAGCTAAATCTTCTTTTTGTTGGTAAGTTGAAATTTACTTCACTATCGTTATACTGATTTTACATTCACGTAACTTCTTTTTATCGATTTTTACCACTGTTACCAGTCCCCAACTTTTAACTTGTTGTACTTTGTATGTCGAACGAGTGTTAATTTTGATGCCGACAAAGTCATTGTAAATATACTTGAGATATACTTTTGTTGAGGACACTAGACAAAGTCTCAGTTTGTATTAGATCAATCATCGATTAGCTTGATTGCGTGCATAGGTCTTAGTAACGAACTTAGTTACAATGCTTACGTATGTTTTTCTAGTTTTCCTATTGGTTTTGTAATCGGACCTTTTAGTGTCATCACGCGTATATAAAGCTTAGCTAGCGTCCTTTTACCAGAGTTTCGTAATACTTCGCCTTGATTAGTTGTACCTTTGCTGTTCTTCGTTTCTTAACCTTGGCACAAGCGGGACCGATATGTAAGTGATTTTCATAGTTTTGTTTAGTTTGTTTTTAGATTTAGTTTGTTCTATTTTGGGCGAAAGCAGATTTATGTACAGAATCGTACATAACACAATTTTAGTTGTCTTCATTCAAAAGAGTGTATTAGAGCCTTATTTAGTGAACGCCCACATCTTAGACTAGGCTATTCTGGGTTGTTGATCGGCCCCAAATGTTCATCTTTGATTTATTATACAATCTAGAGTAGTTTTAATGTAGTCTATTATGATTTGTTTATGTCATTTTATATTGATCGTTGTTATTTTGTCGCGTTATCGACGTAGACACGTACATTGTTACACGCCCCTTGATCTTTTGTTACGCGGCATTTCAAGTAAATTGATTAGAAATTCGTTATATTGTTATTTCAGTTTACGATCGTTACCATTTGAAGCAATAAATCGCCGTTAACCGTCGACTTGGTTTTCCGTGAATCTTGCTACCTCGCAGACGACCCGTAAGATAGTCCCGATACTTAACAGACACGCCTTAAGCGACACACCTCGAAGTTTGACTCGTTCGTTCGTTTAAGTCGCCGCAAGCGCCACAGTAAAATATCGCCACTTCGTGTCGCCAATGGTTATGAATTCTAGTTGATCTTCGCCTTTATCATTTGGTACTTTGTTTCCGTGGCCAAACAATGAGTGTTGTTAGCGCACCGGCATCAATTCGTGACAATACAGGCCCAGACCAGGACTTTGAGCCGACGTCTCAAACAGCCAAGCCACCAAGGAGTGTGGCGGGAGTCGAACCATCCCCTTTTGAAAACTCGAAAACAGAGGGGCGAAGACGAAATCTAACAGAAAAGGGTTTGGCTTATCAGTTAGAAACTAAGCTTGCAAATCGCAACTCCGCCTTAAAGAAATTAAAGCAACAGATGGATAAGGTTAATGTGTTGCGTGACGCGCCCGAGACAACAACAGAACAATTAGACGAAGAGAGATTTCAATTGGATCGATTGAAAGATGCATTCAATGACGCCTTTAAGGAACACGACGATTTGTTACTAACGGAGAAAGAAAAGGAAGATTCATATCGATGGTTTGACATTCGTGATCGGGAGTTCACCGAGTGCAGAATAAGACTTTGCGAGCGAATGCAATTGTTAGAAAGAAAATCCAGTCGCGCCCCGAGTCGCGCACAGTCGGTAAAATCCGGTCACAGCATGAAGTCAAAATCTGAAAGGTCTAAAGCAAGTTCGTCCTCCACAAAACATCTCTCCTTAGCGTTACTTGATGCGGCAGCGAAGGCTGCGAAGCTGCAGGCTGAGATGGAATTCTTCGAAAAAGAAAAAGAATTGAGGCGACTACAACTTGAAAGAGAAATAGCTATTGCAAGCGCCGAAGAAAGGGCGATAAAGCGAATTCTTCAAGAAGACAGATTAGCGGCCGACAAGGAAGTGTCAAATGTCGAAGGCGTTAATCCTGAAGTAAAGCAGGAATTGAAACCAGACTTAAGTGACCAAAACATTGAAAGGGAAAGACGTTTTTCAGCTAACCCGTACGCGCCTGCATTCGTTCCCGCTAGTTATTCGACACCACCTTTCGAACCTCTAAGAGCAGAACATGGTTTCACACCGCGATTTCCACAGAATGGCGTAAATACAACCCTTCAGGAGATAGTCAGCCTTCAAGCGAAGCAAGCAGAATTGAGCTCATTAATTATCAATCAGCAGAAGGTTAGCAACCTCCCAGTTAAAGAGCCGCCGGTGTTTTCCGGAGATTACTTTGAGTACCCAGCCTTCGTCACTGCTTTCGATTCCATCATTTGCAGTAATGTGCCTTCGAATAGAGATCGTCTGTATTTCCTGGATAAGTACACCAAAGGCAAAGCTAACAACGTGGTAAAGGGTTTCCTGGCTATGAGCTCCGATAGCGCTTATGAAAGGGCTCGGAAGATGTTAGATCAGCGATTCGGAAATCCCGTCCATGTAGCCGAGGCGTACAAGTCTAGTCTAAGAAGCTGGTCAAAGATCAACGATGGAGATAGCAGTGGCCTCCAAGACTTCTCTGACTTTCTCGTGCGCTGCGAAGAAGCAATGAAGACAATGCAGTCAATGGAGGACCTCAACTCAACAGAAACCCTCCGCCTCGTAAGCAGCAAACTTCCTTCGTACTCCGCTGTGAAATGGTGTCGGCACGCCCATGAGACGCAAACAAAGTCTAGGAAGATTGTTACCTTTAGTGCCTTAGTGAACTTTGTCAAAGGTGAAGCAGAGCTTGCAAATGACCCTATTTTCTCACCGGATGCCTTGAAAGCGGAGCGAAAGAAGACTAGTGCCCAGCCCAAGTGGGGATGGAGGAACAAATCAAGGAAGAAGGACGACAGCAATTTAAGCGCCAATTCCTTTGCGACTACAGGTAGTCCACCCGTCAACAGTCTCGTTTCGTCGTCAAAACCCTCAGCAGATCATAACTGCCCTCTTTGCAATGCTCGTCACGATCTCGTCAAGTGCAGTAAATTTCTGAAAAGTTCCGTAGACGAGCGCAGTGAAGTTATTCGCAGTAAGGGTCTTTGCTACGGCTGTTTCAAGTCAGGTCACGTCTCTTCAGGATGTCGCAATAGATCCGTTTGCAAGGAATGTGGAAGACGTCACCACACTTTGTTGCATGGTGTTAAACCGAGATCTACAGAAAGTAGTCCACAGCCTGAGCACGAATCACAAGAAACGCGCCAAACCTCTGGCAGGAATGAATCACTCGGAGAGAAACCGCCAGTTGCAGAATTCGCAAGTTCACACCTAATCAGTTTAGTGCACAGCTCAGCTGCAGAATCCGCTAGCGTAATCACTAACTGTCAAATCATTCAAGTCAATTTGTGTCACAAGAATAACACAGAGAAAGCAATCAAGGTCTACGCTCTCCTAGACGATGCAAGTGATACAACCTTCGTAACCACCCAAGTACAACGTGAACTCGGCATCAAGGGGGTTGAAACTAGTCTAGATTTGAGTACTATGCTTGGTCGTCAAAGAATAGCTGTGGAAAGAATTGATGGCTTGGTCGTTCAGCGTCTTGATAAACGCACCGAGATTGAACTACCCAAGACATACGCAAGGGAAACCATTCCATCACGTCGAGACCAGATTCCAAGACCGGAGATTGTGAATAGCTGGCCACACCTTAGAAAGATCCAGGGCAAAATTCCACCGTACGATGAAAATGTAGACATCGGCTTGTTAATTGGCTGTAACTGCCCGAAAGCAATCAAACCAATAGAAGTAATACGTGGGAAATGTGAAGAGCCTTACGCAGTTCGAACCTCACTGGGTTGGAGCATCGCTGGACCAGTCGCCAAGTCAAACACCCCTCAAGATGGCTACGCCCTCGATTCCACTTGTCACCGTATCCTGTCGAGAGAGGTTATTTCTGGAACAAGCAACAACGCCAACCAATTAAGTTTCGTTCTCCACGGAAAAACGAAGGAGGTCATAAACCCATCAGCTATTAATCAGATGTTCGAGCTCGATTTCTTGGAGCACAAAGGCAAATCGAAGCATAGTCTATCCAAAGAAAACAGAGAGTTCATTCAGATAGCGGAAAGGGGTATTCAACATCGTGAAGATGGCCATTACGAGCTCCCACTGCCCTTGAAGAACAAAAGCATCGAGTTGCCAAACAATAAGACAGCAGCGCTTCGCAGACTTAGTCAACTGAAAAGAAGGTTCGTGGGTAGAAACGGTCAGCGATACTACGAACACTACGTGGAATTTATGAAGAAATTGATAGAGAATGGTTACGCTGAACGTGTGCCAGAGATGCCGAAACAGACCATACATCCCATGATCAAGGTAGAGAGAAACAGAACGTTTGGTACATTCCACACCATGGAGTTTATCATCCAAAGAAGCCCA
>JAEMWC010000533.1:12500-55000 GCA_016490735.1 Pachyseris speciosa | reverse complement strand
TGGTTCTCATTTAATTTCTGTGGATGAAGAAAGCACTATCAGAGTATGGATTATTCAAACAAGAGGTATGTCATTTTTATTTCATTTGCTTTTTTTTTAATTTTTGTACCCGATAATCAAGTTAAAGACCACAGGATTCTGTTGTTTTGCTAAATAGAAAGTTCAAGCACTGCCTGGATTGGATGTCAGTCCACTAGAAGCCTCAAAATAGAAAGTGGTTCATAATTCAGTTATAATCGTTTTGGAAATGTTTGTCTGGTGGTGAATGAATAATTTTGTTTGAACTTTAACTTTTAGAATTACACCTGGAGATGGAGTTTAATGCTAAAAACTTTTATGTGACATGCTTGATGCACCCAAGCACATATTTGAATAAAATCTTACTGTGCAGTCGGCAAGGTCAGATGCAATTATGGAACATCAAAACGAAGTATGTACTGATGATTTTCTTTTGCCTTGTTATCAGAGCTTACTCTCCCAACAAAATCCTTTAAAGTGAATTATATTTATTGCTTGACTGCTGTATAATTGATTTACTTGGAAAAAAAATTTCTTGAATGAATAGTAGTATATAACTGAATGATGTAAAGTTAAGCGCAAATACCTTAAATACTTTTTGCCCAGTGTTTCACGCACAGTGTATACTTAACTTATTTTACACTCCTTACAGCAAATTGATTTACACTTTCTCTGGATGGTCAGAGCCTATAACAGCTGTTGAGCAAGTGAGTCATTTCAGTTTTAGTATCTTTAGTATTGTGTCTGACTATGGACTCTAGTTCTAATTCATTGCTTTTGCTTCAAAATTTATGAATTTTATGCTATTAACTGTTGTTATTTCTCAGGCTCCTGCAGTTGATGTAGTAGGTGTTGGTCTACAAAGTGGAAAACTTCTCCTTCACAACCTCAAGTTTGATGAAACTGTGATGAGTTTTCGGCAGGACTGGGGTCCTGTCACTGCCCTCACATTCAGAACAGGTAAGGAGTGTCCTCTGAGTTATTAATGTATTGTAATAATTGGTAATGGTAATCAGGGTTCCAGATAAGATTTTAAGGCAGGGTGTCAACAAGGAATTCCATCAGGTCAAATTTCCTGTGCTCCCACCAAACCATTATACCGTAAATTTTCTATTAATTTGTTGTGTCCTGTAGGTGACCTGGTAGGGTTTTTGACCAGAGACCCCCATCTTATCTGGAACACTGGGTAATGGTAATGTGCAGTGTATTTATATACTGCTCATATCACATAGTCTCGTAATCTAAATCTTTTCTGTAGAACTTCTAGCATACACAAATATGCTACCCGCTCGTCAACCTCTCAGAACTTTTTTATTAAAAATTTTAGAATCAACCGACAAAAATACTCTTTTTCACGTGTTGGAGCAAGAGTGTGGAATGGGATACCTGAAAGAATAAAAAACTTGCCAAAACATAGTTTTAAGAAAGAAATGAAAAGAGTACTGAGTGTTAATGATATATGAAATGAATCATATATGAACTGCGGAAATGAAATCAAATGAAGAATGATCCTCGCAGTTATGAACACAATTTATGCAATTGCGAAAAAAAGCCTGAAAAAAATTCAGGACTTCAACGGGGTTTGAACCCGTGACCTCGCGATTACCGGTGAGAGCATCACCGGTTAGAGCATCGCACCGGTAATCGCGAGGTCACGGGTTCAAACCCCGTTGAAGTCCTGAATTTTTTTCAGGCTGCTTTTCGCAATTGCATACATTGCGTTCATAACTGCGAGGATCATTCTTCATTTGAAAAGAGTACTATTTGACATTTTGAAAACTGAAGATAGTTACACTGAAATCGATAAAATAATATTTGATCTAAAGAATCATTAGAGAAGACACAAGTGCAAATTCTTTTATTATCTTGGTATCTCAAGCTCTCCCTCTCTCTCTTTTTTTGTTTTGTTTGTTCAATCTTGCACAAATACACTATATGTCTTATCTTTTTTTTTCTCTTTTTTAACCCTGTAATGTAATATGATTGCCTCTGTTTGAATAGACTGGCCTGCCATGATTAGCTAAACTACCTGTAGGTCAGTCTAAATTGTAATAATTATTTCCATCCATTTTATTTTTAATAAACCTTTATGGTCTCTTTATGGTCTCATTGCGGTTTACAACACTGGCCGGGGGGACTTTACCAGACTGCTAGTGCAGTTTACAATCAGTGAAGTAACTAATGAGTGCCCCCGTAATGTGAATATCAAATTAGGACAGACACTAGGGGTGGTCACAGCCAGAGTTTTGTTACGTCCCTAGTGGTTCTTTTATCTGTCCCACAGAGGCAGATCAGTTAGGGAGCAGAGATGGTGTAGTGGTGAGAGCATTCACCTCCTTTCAATGTGGCCCCCAGGATGATTCCCAGTTTGAAATCATATGTCTAATGTTGGTTGAGTTTTTTGTTTGTTCTCATCTCTGCTCCTAGAGGTTTTTGTCTGGACACTCCAGTTTTCCCCTCTTCTGAAGAACCACACTTCTAAATTCCAATTTGATCCGGAATTCTTGAATGAGACATTGGCGTGGGAGATTGGGCAACCACTCCCTGCTATCAAGCTTAAATATATTTTTTAATTGATAAGAGCACAAGATTTCCTAGTGGAAAGTTGTGGGTCCAAATAACAAACCAAGAGAACCTGCAAACAGGTCGCAGAGAGTAAGGAATGTGGTACCCTGTCAAATTCATGAAGATGGATTGGGTGCAGGCTGTCCAATGGGCCTCAATTGCTGACAGAGACCAACAGTCACATGACTGTTGAACCTATACTCCTCCTGAGGAGTGGAATGGACCTCCAGTTAATTCATTTGATGGGACACCAGCCTGCAAGCTAACTAAAGGTGTATGATGCCATAGGTTTGACAACTACCCTGTAGTTGGTTGAAGACAACAGGCTGAATCAAATGATAGCCTTTTTTAATGTTCCTCTTTATTATAGTTTAGAGGCATGATGACAACAGTTTGCACATACAATTGCAAGGCAAAGCCGTTAGCCAACTCACCTTGTTTTTTTCTTGCAGATGGTAACCCTGTTATGGCTTCTGCCAGTACAGAAGGCCACATTGCTTTCTGGGACTTGGAAAAACGTCAGCTTGGTACTGTGCTACGTGATGCTCATAAAGGCGTGGTCTGTGGCATGAAATTTCTTCCTTCACAACCTCTACTTGTTACAAATGGCCCGGATAATTCAGTAAAGGTAATTCTTTAAAATATATCAATAAGAGGAGCTACATCACATTCTTTGGATTTTGAAAAGTTTAGCCTTGATTTTTCAAAAAAAAAATGTTTATTGTAATCCATTTTAGTCTTCTCCATCCTTCACCATCCTCGCCATATTTGCATTCATTCTTGTCTCTTTGGTACTAATCTTCCCTGACAAATTGTTATTTCACTAGTTTCCCATTCCCATTTTTTGTCTCTGATAATGACCCAAAATATTGTGACCGAACTCCTTTAAACAATAATAAAAGGCTGACTTGATTATGTACTTTATCTTCTGATTGGATTTTGTTTGTGGTCATTGAAAATGCTTATTTTTTGGTAGATTTGGATATTTGATCAGCCAGATGGGAGTGGACGGCTTTTGAGGTCACGCTCAAGCCATAGTTCTCCTCCAACTAAAATTCGTTTCTATGGCAGCAGAGGAACTAACTTATTGAGTGCAGGTAATTTCACGTACAGCTGCATGTCCAGGTTTGCACACAGCTGCAAAATTTGCAATTTTTCATGTCCAAGCAAAAAATCGCAAAAGTGCAAGGTTGACAATTTTTTGCATTCATTGAGATTTTTCGCCAGGAGGTTGAGTGGGCCCCAATGTAAACTGCAATTTTTGCGAAGGGTGCACTCATAGTATATCAGTGACTCACTCATCCAATGATTTTTCAATGGAAATAAAACATTGCACAGTTTCAGAGTTATTTCTGTACTGTCATAGAGTAATTTTTTAACTACAAGTGACTTGGATGATGAAATAACAGCCTTGTCAAAGCATGCTGGCAGCCTTCGAATTTGCCACCTACAGTACATTTATTATTCGCCCCTTGCTTCATGCTTGGACATCACTGTGAGTTCTCTAGCAGGCAAGGTTTGTTGACAGTTTCTGCCTACTGCTCCAGCTATGCTGCCCACTACTACAAAACATTTTGGCAGGACTGAATAAAAAAAAATAAAAGTATTTATTATTTGGTAAATGAACTTACTTGATGAAAGAGGTATTGACTGGATTAGAGATCTTCAAGTGTGCAAGTTATTCCATCAACTTCAGTGAATTCAAAGAAGCCCAAAGCTTTGGACTAGAATTCAGGGCGTTGCCAAAGTTGTTTAAGTTACTTTGAGGATCCCTTTGAAGTTCTCAAAACAGAAATTGTTATCAACATTGATTTCTTTTGAGCTTATTTTATTACTGGTTTAAAGTTTTTTTAATTAAAATATTTAAGAAATGAATTTTAATGCTCCTACATTAAATTGAAGGTTTAGACAGAAGCTTAAGGTTCATTTCCACAGTACGAGATGCACGCAGCTGTGAGTTATCCCAAGGTGAGATCCACATGCTCGACAACAACAACAACAACGACACTTTATTTCACCCCAGTATTTGAACAGAAAAAAAATAACATTATTATATCAAATGATAAGGGTGCTGGCTACCTGAAAAAACTTAACAGTTAAAAATGCCAGGCATCCAGTTAAAAAAAATATTTTACATGCTTACGTCAGGGACACAAAAATACACAAATAGATATAAACAAAAATTAAAAAAGAGCAAAGTACAGATATATCTAGTAGTTTTTGATAAAGTGGTGTTTCATTTTCTTTATAAATAAAGACAATGAAGTTGTTTTGATATCTTCATGGATGGAATACCATGATGTTAGATTTAAAATTAATTTATTTACTGAATTTGGATACAATTTTTTGACAGGTTCACTGACAAAGAAATCAAAGAGTCGTGGATTGAAGCTAGAAGAATTAAAACTGTCGCCAGTAATTGACTTTGCTTCTGGTATGTGCTGGATTCCAAGAAAATGTAGACTGAGTTACATTCATGTAGCTTATAAGCTGTGAATTGGTGGAGTTGGATTAATTTCCATAGGGCAATTGCACAACCTTTAAAAGGATGAAAAAGTTATAATAAAAAACTTGGGAAGAGAGTGAAGTGGTAAGTTTCTAGTGTGACCACTGAGCTACAGGAAACTTGTGGAACTTCTTCTATGAGTCTGCCGTAGCTCAGTGGTAGCTTAAGAGCATCCAAACTAGTAGTCAGAAGGTCATTGGTTCAACCCCTGCTGGGAGAACTCAGAATTCTTATTTGCGAGTTAACATGTTGTGGCAGTGTTGAATAATTTACATCTTTCAATAATAAACATATTGAATAATTACGTGAATGATCATCACTGTTATGAGCAGTACTTAAGCAGTAGTGAAAATAAAGCCTGAAAAAAATTTTTTGTTCAGGCTTTATTTTCACTGCTGCTTAAGTAGTGCTCATAACTGCGATGATCATTCAGATATTCATTATTTAATCTGCAGTTCAAATATATGATTTTCATAAATTCATTCTCACATAATTATTCACCACTCATGGGTATATTACGAACCAACAAAATGACCAGCTCCCAGTTGGCTTCTTAGCTCAGCTGGTAGAGTGCTGCACCGGTATCGCAGAGGTCATGGGTTCAAATCCCGTACAAGCCTGAGTATTTTTCAGGCTTTATTTTCACTACTGCTTAAGTAGTGCTCATAACTGTGATGATCATTCACATACCGGTATTCATAATTCTCTAATTCGCAGTTCAAATAATTATGTGATTTTCATATATTCATTCTCAAATAAACACATAATTGACAAGATAACAATAGAGATTAGTGCTTATAATTCTCAACATATTTTTGTCCACAGAGGATGTTCGTCAGAGTGCTTGGGATAACATTGTAACTTGTCACCAAGGAGCCTCTGATGCAAGGACCTGGAGTTTTCAGAGGAAGAGCATTGGAAAACATCACTTGAAATCACAAGCTGATGACAAGCCTGGACCTGTTATGGTATGACTGCTTGTTTCATTAATTATTTGTCATTGATAGTAAAAATGCTTCATAATCATGTGTAGATTTGTTAAAAAGTGTGGTGAGACTATCAAGAGCTGAAACACTTAATAAAAACCAATTAACTTACTGAAAAGAAGTAAAACTGTAACGCTTACCATAAGTTTACTGCAGTAATCATGTTTTGGTGACAAAAACAATTTACATTTTTTTTTATAGTTTATTCATGAGATGGTTACAGTAAACCCACAACACAGACATGTCCTCTGCTACTTTAGAAAATCATCCATAATGATAATGGTGATAATGATAATGCCAATGACAGCAATGATGGTGATAGTATGGATGTTGTTGTCGCTAAGAAAACCAAAATATATGATGGGTAAAACACAGTCGAGTAATTCCTAGATCCACGTGGCCTGCAGTATAGGTGGTTTTCACGTTACGTCATCGCCGCCATGCTGGTGGACGTAAACAATAGATCTCTCGTTAGCTCCTTTGTTCGTCCACCAACAGTTGTTCATTTCACCGTTGTTATCTGTGTCTCCAGAGATTGGCTGCAAACCACCTGTAGACGCAATTCCCAGACATTAATGAAGCCAGCAAACACATGTAAAAAACATTTCCAATATTTGATTATGATTGCATGAGTACCTATGTATAGCTGCTTTTGATTTCAACCTGTGTCTGTATGATCCTCAGACTACGACGCTGAGTTCTTGTGGAAACTTTGCGATTACTGGCAATGCTCATGGACATGTGGATATGTTTAACATACAGTCAGGGATCCACAGGGGATACCTGGGGACACCAAAAGGTTTGTTTCAACTCCCCCTCCCTAAATAGTAGTAGTTGTACTAGAAGTCTTTATTTAAAGATACAAAAAAAGTATTTAAAATCGTAAACAGTTTGAAGCCAGGAGTCATATCATAACTAAGCGAAGTACGATCGTCCGGGTGCTTGTAGTAGTTCTGCCTGAGAAGGACTGTTTGTGATGACATTGGCTGATGTTTATTTACACGCAGACAAATTTGCAAGGTTTACAAGTAAAGGAACAAAAAGATCAGTTGATCTAAGAACTAGAAAGATACAAAAGGATTTATTATGATTAAATTAAATTAAATTAAATCTACATTTATTTCATAAAAGTTCGCTTAAAATGTTTAGTTCGAACATGTGGAAGAATGTATTAATTTGTCTACAGCTTTGGTTGAATTGGCTCGTTGGTTGCTCCTGTGCACAGGGAGCAGGTCATGTACAGTGTAAACAGTGGCCTGGATCTTTTCCACAGTGATTTATCCAAAATGTCTACTTACCCAGCCGTTGTTAGTGGTTGCTTCTCCCCTAGTTGAGTACGAATGTTGCGTGGTGATCATGCACAATAATTAACACAATTAACGTCTGCATATGAGACCACCCCTCAAACTGGTCAGTCTAAAGTATAGTAAAAGGCAGTGTAACCATCTGCTGTTGCTCCATTGTTCTCTGAATGAAGTAGTAACCTGGACATCAGTCTTAAAACCTCTCTTTTCAGCCCACAGCAGCCAAGTGAGGGGAGTGGCTATTGATGGCTTGAATCAGCAAGTCATTACTGCTGGAGCTGATTGTAATCTAAAGGTACGTTAGAGAAGAGCGAAACCAAGGTAATGTGGCATTTGTATGAAGTGCATGACATTTTGCATTTAGCACTTATTATAGGATTTTTAACAATGTGTGTAATTTTCAAGTCTTAGCTTTTAAGTACTAGGTTTAATGCGCAATTGGCTCTTGAGAAGACCACTTTTTAGTGATAAGGATCCCGTGGGTAAATAAAGTTATTATTATTATTATTATTATTATTATTTCCAAAGGGTCTTGAAGTCAGCAGGCAAGTCAAAATTTTAAGGAAAACGACAACACTCTTAAATTTGCAAAACATGTTTCGACAGAAACTTCTGTCATCTTCAGTTGATAGATTTACAAAGATGACAGAAGTTTCTGTCGAAACATGTTTTGCAAATTTAAGAGTGTTGTCGTTTTCCTTAAAATTATTATTATTATTATTATTATTATTATTATTTTGTGCTGATCAAAATTGCGTTCTAGTTACAGCTTTTGCCGTGCGCACGTACTCTGATAACGAGATGACTGACGTCAAAACGTGTTGAGAACAAAGAAGTACGCCACGGGTAGCAGGCTATTAGCGTGACTGACGTTCTTACAACGTTTTGATGTCCTCCGTGCGTTATCAGAGTACGATACATGTACGTTTTTCCCTTCTTCGTCTCATGACGTCATTCGTGCGTCTATTTAACAAATAGATTCCACGTTGCCATGCGTCATGGCCGACGTGCGATACTACTCACTTTCTAGAGTGGCCGCGTTGCCAGCGTGGTTGCTCCGGTAGTGTAGTGGTTATCACGCCCGACTAGTAACTGGGGAACGTCGGTTCGATTCCGACTCGGGGCAAAAAGTTTTTCTTTCAACAGAGATGTGTGTCGAAAGCTGAGTGGCAAACTGTGTTTGCATGGTTCCTTTAGTATATTGTTCTACGGCTTTCATGGCTTCGAAGGTACTTACATATATATATTTCTAATTCCCGTCCAGGGAATTTAGAAGCCAGGAAACACACAAAAGTCTCGAAAGAAAAATGTTCCGAGGAATGGCCGACGTGCGATACTACTCACTTTCTAGAGTGGCCGCGTTGCCAGCGTGGTTGCTCCGGTAGTGTAGTGGTTATCACGCCCGACTAGTAACTGGGGAACGTCGGTTCGATTCCGACTCGGGGCAAAAAGTTTTTCTTTCAACAGAGATGTGTGTCGAAAGCTGAGTGGCAAACTGTGTTTGCATGGTTCCTTTAGTATATTGCCGTGCGTCTGTTCAGTAATAAATCACAGATGACGTCAAAATGTGGTAAAAACAAAGAAGTGGCACACGAGCCGCTGGCGAGTGTGTCACTGATGTTTTTACCACATTTTGACGTCTTCTGTGATCTATTACTGAACAGACGCGCGGCAACATGGAATCTATTTGTTTTATATAGCAAAGAAACAAAATGCAAGCGAAAAACTTGTTTATTTTCACATTTCTGCAAAAAAGTGGGTCGTGATGACGTAATCTGTGCATCTGTCCTCTAATAGATCATAACCAATCACAACGCGCGAACTATTCACCTTATTATATAAACTTTAATCGCAAACTCTTCTAGACCAATCAGAAGCGAGTTTTACACCGCCCATTGTATAATTTTACTATTATTAATAATATTCTTTTGATCTCGCGTGGTGATTTTGGTTTCTTTCCTGCAGTTTTGGCATTTCAAAGCTCGAAAACTGCTTCACACACTGACGTTCGAAGCACCAATCACCCAGATTTTGCTCCACAGAGAAAGGTGGGCAGCAATGCGTAATTATTTTCTTCCTTCAAATCAAGTTTCTTGTCAGATTAAAGGTCCATCTGGCTTGGATATACCGGAAGCACATAACTTACTAAGCTACAAGTTTCTAATCCATCTTGTTTATTCGTTTATTGTGTTTCGCAGTTCTTTACTGGCTGTCTCTTTAGATGACTTTGAGATCCACATAGTTGACATTGACATGAGGAGAGTTGTCAGAATATTCAGAGGTCATACAAACAGGGTCACTGATTTGGTGAGTGCGGTACATTTCTGTCTTCTTGGCATGCTGAGGAAACAGGGACGAGAGAGTGTAAGGATACAGGGGCGGATCGACAAAGCGACACCAGACCACCCCTTGGAAGGCCTCTATGATGTGGAAAATGCGAAAAATGTTTACAATAATGTCGTACATTTTACTCCAGAAGAAGAACAAAGATGGGACAGGAGAGGAGAGTACGCGGAGAATGTACGGAAAGAGGGAAATTCAGATGCCCGTCTCGCATCGCCAGTATAATGGGTGTAACCAGCCCTACCAGTCACGCGACGTTGCTATTCAAGTTTACACTACTAAACCCTCTTTTTCTCGCAGAATCATTTATTAAATACATGTAACTGTCTTTTGGTAATAATATCTGTTTATTTCATCCAGGCCTTTAGTCCAGACTCCCGATGGCTTATTACATCATCGATGGACTCGAGTGTGAGGACCTGGGATCTACCGGCCGCCAGGTAATGGCAGCTGCTTATGCGTAGAACCTAAACTAGCGGTGTCGTCAGTTAAACTTTTGTTAGCCTGCGAGCAAGCTCTCTCTAAAATTTTGTTGAATCAAATATTTTCATTTACTTCGTGAAATTTATCCCCACTGTTACAATTTTGTTTGCTGTGTCGCTAAGGCAACTTCCAGAGTATATACATATGCACTTCTATTGCATTTCTTTCCCATGCTTATATGCTCATTCATTTTCGCTGTCCCCTCGGAAACGATAGCGAGCTTAAGCAACGACGACGGCAACGGCAACGAAAACGTCATTTCAAAATATTACTTTCTGTTACTGTATTCCAGTAATCTGGGCGAACTATCCTGGAGCTAAATTAGCAAAAACGGCGTTGAAGTTAGGAAAATGAGACGAGTTCACCGTCATACGCTCACAAAACCAAAACTATGGTCATTTCACGTTGTTGCTTTGTAGAGGACGGCAAAAAATGTACCAAAATGTAATACGCACGTGCAGAGCGATTGTTTTTCCTAATTAAGCCTATTGTTTTGTGGCGTTCTCGTTGCCGTTGCCGTCGTCGTTGCTTAAGCTCTCTGATGTAAAAGGATCGGAAACGCCAGTTTTTAGCTCTCCTACAGTATGTTGTTGCACCATTAGATATCGAAGCCGTTCGTACCGACCATCGGTAAAATATAAGTCTCAGTTTTGAAAAAGTACCACTTTACGTAACGTTTGTTGATTGTTTTTCTTCTGCTTTACGTGTGGGCAAAAGGCGCGGTGTCGGGATAGTAATCTCCTTTTTCAAAACCAATACATGTTAGGGAGATGTAATGTTTTTTTTTTATTTCGCTTCAGACTTATAGACTGCTTTTTAGTGGAGTCGCCTGTCACTAGTTTAGCCATGTCACCTGTAGCCGACTTCCTTGTCACAACACATGTAGATGATCTTGGTGTATATTTATGGTAAGCAGAACGCTTGAGCCTATCCTGTTGGACGTTTGATGCGCGACTCTGGTTTTGCATTAGCTGAGCTGCTTCGTGATTGGTTCAAAGTACTCGACCAATCGGGTCGAAGTGAAATTGTGGCCTACTAAGGCAATCAGCTTGAACAACAAAGAGCGATGATATGAACACGGCTCTAGTGTGGCTTGGTGTTTTCATAAGATCATATATCATATACTTTTAGTTTCTTCCTACACTAGAGTTTCTCCCCACGATAGTGACCTGACGTGAGCAGTATCCTTCTTCTCCTAAAGGCCCTGGCAAACGAGGACACATTGTTGCGGACACAAATGTTTCTCTGTTTGCTCGCGCGCGCAACATTTGTCGCGGACACAAAATGTGTGTCCTCCAACAAATGTTTCTCAGTTTGCGCAGTATGGAAACACAACATTTGCGTTGTTTCCCGCTCGTTTGCTCATCCAAGAAACATCATGAGCAACAATGTGTCCTCGTTTGCCAAGGCATTAAGTTCTGCAGCACACCCGCGAGGAGCGCGCGCGAGGAGGTACCCTCTCCCCAATCCCTACTCTTGCTCTCCTCTAATTTGCATACCGCAAAAGCTCTATTAAGCTCCCCCCCCCCCTCTCTTTTAACCCCCCTCTCCAGTAAGTCCCCCGTTAATAAGGCCCGGGGGCTTAATAGAGCTTTCACGGTAATTTTACCGTCCGTTCGCGCGACTCATCTGAGGAAACAAGTGCGACTGTCCTCAGTCAGACCTGGCGTATATCACTTTTCCGCGCCTACCAGTGGCTACTTAACTTTGAAATATTGAAATTTGAGTGGTGGAAAACTTGTCCGACAGGTCTAACAAAACCCTATATGATGACGTTTCATTAATTCCACTGCCTGCGGATTATCAACCAACTGTGGAGCAACTTCCTGGTACAAGAACAGTGGCAAGTGAGGGTGAGACGAGGGGTTCATTGTTCCAGCTGCTAACAAGACGTATAATGTTGTGATCAATTTTATCCTTGGTTTAAATTTTCTCAATTTTGTTCGAGCGATCGACCCAATGTTTAAACGTCTAAATCAGGAGGTAACACCAGCTTTGAATTTTGTTGTTGTTGTTGTTGTTGTTGTTTTTCGTGGTCTACTGTTACGTTTGTTTTTGGTCATAAAGAGAGTTTAGCACTAAGCGGCTTTTGAACAACCAAGCACAGCTAATACGTGCGTAAATAGGTGTTGGAAAACTGATTGTCGAGTTAAACTTAATATAACGTTACCACGCAATCTGCCATTGGATGATACAAAAATATCATTATATGATGGAATACCAATTCTCTCGCAGTAAACCAGGCCAAAAGGGGATTTACACAAGAGCTAACCTGCGCGTAATATGGCAACGGTCAGGGGCACCCAACGACAAGTTTCGGTAGATATATGTTCCGTGGAGGTTAATTCGCCTTGGGCTTTCGGCGTCGATTAAAGAGTGCACTCGGATTTTCGTAACCAAAACGTGGCATAAAAGATTCGAAATTGGGAAATCGTAGCCCCTGAGGTTTTCGGAAATGTCGTAATTGCTGTTTTTAACAGTCAAAAACGTCAGCTAGCATTTTCGGAAATAAAATAGTTTCCTAGAAAGCTCGTGGAAAGTTCATTTCTGCTTGCATTTTCTCAAAGGAAAATTTTGTTCCCTAACATTTTCGGGCAATTAAAATTTCAGCTAGGGAATCCGAACAGATGAACTTCTTCTAGCTTATGAAAACATCTCTTTAGACAGACTTCAAACACCATGAGGCACTTAAAATGTCTTTCTACAGCTTTTGGTTGATTTGGCTCGTTGGGTGCCCCTCAACGGTGTTTCTCATTTCCTGTAGATTTCGAAGACGAAGACGAGACATCAGCGGCTACTACAGAGGGAGAAACCAAACCAGCAGCTGATAGTAACACAACAGGGTTCAAAAGTCCTGATCAACTTTCAGATGAACTCATAACGTTGTCTCTTCTGCCACAATCAAGATGGCGACACCTGACCAGCTTGGAGCTTATCAAGGTAACCAGTGTTATATATTTGCCATTTGTGACACCTTTTAACGAACAAAATGCTACCTCAACCATTTCTTTTTTGTCGGCCACAAAAAAGGTTAAAAAATTACCTTTAAAGGTAACTATGTGCTTTTAAATTTCTTAGAAGATAATCGTACAAGCCTGAATTTTTTAGGCTTTATTTTCAATGCTGCTTAAGGTGGCTCGCATCAGTTTCCAGCATTTTTCAGTACTTTATTTTGATGGATCATTGCTACCAATGTTTATACATTGTTACCTTTATAGTGGTATCAAACAAATGCCCAATCATTGGTGAACAAGTTATGAAACATTTTTTGACATAATAGGTCACCATAGCAACACTATAACCTGTTTAAAACACCCCTAATTTTAGCTGTAAGCCACAATAACTCAAAAACGAGTTCGGTGTCGACCCCCATTTTTTATTGTTGGGGAATAATTAGCATAATAAAATACAACTCTTTGTAAAGTTAAACAAAAATTCTTCTGACTAGTGAATTCAGAGCCACCTTAAATTTTCGATAATTTAAGGTGGCTCTGAATCCACTAGTACAATTTTTTTAAAAAACTTTGCAAAAAGGTGGATCTTGAATAATAAAAAATGGGGGACACCGAGCTTGTTTTTTAGTTATTTTTGCTTAAAACCAAAATTAAGGACGTTTCTAACAGGTTATATTGTTGCTATGGTAACCTATTGTTTCAATGACTTGTTCACCAAAGATTGGGTGTTTGTTTGATACCACTATAAAGGTAACATCTTAAAATGCTACTACGATCAAAAAATCACTTGTCTTTTTTTCGAAAGTATGTTTTCTTAACACCCGACTCGCGAAATTTCAAGCTTTAATTTCAAGCGGAAGACTGTTTACTTTAAGTGCAACTTTTTAATTTAACGGTCCGCCATTACTAACTTCAAAATCTTAAAAGAACTGGATCGAGGACGAAATGACGTAAAAAGCTCACAAGAGTAAGAATGCAGTGTGTGTAAACCCGGCTGATTTAGTATGCATCACGGAAATTTTGAGCTTATAGACTCTCAAACTCGTGTTTTGCATACTTAATAACCTGCATTCACACACTGCAATTTTAAACCAGTGCGCATATGACGTCATTTTATCTTGGATCCAGCTCTCCGAGGACTAATCGGTCAGTTACGAACGTGAGTAATGGCGGACCGTTAAATCAAAAAGTTGCACTCAAAGTAAACAGTCTTCTGCTTGAAATTTCGCGAGTCGGCTGTTAAGCAAACACACTTTCGAAATTTGAAGAAAAAAGACAAGTGATTTTCTGATCGTAGTAGCACTTTAAAGATTGGTAGTGATGATCTATCAAAGTACAAGAGGTGGAAAGTGCTAGAAACAGGTGGGAGCCACCTTAAAGCCGCGGCTACACGAGCGATGTTTTGCTTGCGATGGTGATGCGATTTTTTTGGAAAATTGTCACGTCGCCGGCGCGCGGTGAAAATCACCCGAGTAGCCACCCTCAAACAGGTTATGCGACAGCTCAAAAAATTGCAGAAAAAGAATCGCGAAAAGTTAAAATCATTCAATTTCTCGCGATTTTTTTCTTGCGATTTTTTACCTGTTGCGTTGCCAGTTCAAGGGTGGCTGCACTTGCGATTTTCATTGCGCGCTGGCGACGCGACAAAATTGAAAAAATCGCGTCACCGGCGCGAGCGAAAAATCGCTCGTGTAGCCACGGCTTAAGTAGTTTCATATAATTATTCATTCTCAGATAACCTTGACTTTTGCCCCTTGTCTCTCTCGTGCAACGTGGAGCCAACTATTTAACTAACATATTTTCGGTTCCATTTACAGAAAAGAAACAAACCCAAAGAGCCGCCCCAGGCTCCTAAGGCTGCTCCGTTCTTTTTGCCCACTTCCCAAGAGCTGGTTCCCAAGTTTCTTCAAACGGAAGGCGAGCAAGCGGATGATGAAAGGGTGACTAACCTTTAGTTTAGCTACAACAAAGCGTGGAAATTGGTTCGACACTTTTGGTTTTGTACAGCTACGCATTTGCCTATCTCTGCTAAGTGTACTTAGTTAATAATTTGTTAAAGAAATCCATAGATTTGAGGGAGTCTTGAATACCTGGTGTTGATAAGCGGAGATGTTGTATTTCTTCGTTTTCCCTTAGATCCAATCAAATCAAATCCCTTTATGTATCAGTCAATTCCAAAAGCGTCCATCCCCCCCCCCCGGGCATACCCCGGGTATTTGATCCGAAATTTGTCCCGCACGGTGGGGCATTTGACTTTCGGCTAAACATTGGTCGGCGGTCGCCAGTTAAAGGGTTTCTATCTATGTATCTTCCCATACAGCAACCCCTCATAAGAGGATTATTTGCCGTAAGACATGAAATTCGAGAACGAAAAATGTCACTAGTATTATAGTTAATGAACAGGTCTGGCGGGATATTGTTCCATTGTAGAATAGTTCTTGGAAAAAAGGAGAGTTGATGGGATCGTCTAGTGCAGGCTATGGGGCGGAAGGAGTGGTCGTGGGTGTGACGTGAACTTCTAGTAGGGCGCTGGAGTTGGTCTGGGAAATCGGAAGCGACAAGTCCACGGGTTATCTTGTACAAAAGCACCAAACGTGCGTCACAGCGTCTCTGCTGCGTCACTGCGTCTTTGCGCGCGTCTTTGGCGCGCAGATATTCATTCGTTCACCACGGGAGCCGCTTCGTTCCCTTCACTTCAAGATTCCGCGTAGGTTTTGCGTTGTTTACTAAATATAGAGTTGATATGCCTTTATTCAAAGTTTGGAGTGCCGACAAAAGAGATCGGAAAAGAGTTTTGGCGCACAATTTTTGGGATTTGGTTTGAAAAAGGTAAGCGATTTTAGAATAAAATATTCATTATGAGCGGGGAGCGTGCCAAAGTGCTTCATGCAACGAGTGATTTACTAAGGATTTACACTTGATTTGCCCTTTTTGAGGTACTGACAGTGGGGCATTTGACCGTCTATTGAAACACAGCAGGGCATTTGATCAAAATTTCTCAAAAAAAGTCAAATGCCCGGATGTTTTCTCGGTGGGGGGGGGGGGATGGGCGCTTTTGGAATTGACTGATACATTTACAGTGCGTCATAGCCTGATGCAACGTACAATCTCTAATGCGATAGATCGCTTGAAAGCAACTCCCTCTCCCTCACTGGGACTCCCTGGGGGAGTTATCGGCCTGCCTTTGGGGAGGTACTGGGCACAGATTATGTTCATTCTCCAAGTACATGGTTTTTTAACAGCAGGGAAAGTCAAAGATCCTGAACATGAAGAAGCTCCAACCAGACTCGGAGTTTCAAAGGATTTTGAAAGATTGTGCGAATACAGAGAACTGTGAGTAACATGTTGTCATTGTTGGTGGTACGTCGTGAAGGGATTAACGAAACTGTTCGCTTTTAAACCCAATAAGGTGATGTTTCTTTGCGTGCATTTTCCTTGTATCAAGGAGTGTTACCAAGGGGGGTACTCCCATAAATTTGGGATAGGTGTGTGCCGCGAAGGGTCTGAAACCCTGACCCTATTTAAGGATGAAGCAAACGAAAATTGATATCCTATTCAAGGCCCAAACCCGAAAGAACCGGAAAGGATCGGCGTGAAACAAAACCCGGCGGATTCGCAAGCTAATAGTGGACGATCCAAACAACGACTAACCGCCGCGGAAAAACACAAATTTCGTTTAGCTGCGTATTTACGCACTGCTATTTTAGCTGATATAATTTTAGGCACCCTATTTAAGGTTCACACCGGAAACACCATGCCAACGTGGGTAGGAATGATACCCTATTTAAGGCACATACCTATATAGCCCATATGTAGGAGTATCCAACCCGTGAGCGTTAGTTCTTTAGATCTAAAACCGTGCGTTTATGATTCGCTTTGTAGATGAACCTGTCCTGAATCTTCTCAAATCCATGGGACCGTCATCAGTTGATGCTGAAATTCGCTGCCTTGGTCCGTCAGCTGGGGGTGATGTCAAACTTCTTGAACTATTCATGTTGTTTATTGAATGTCAGATGGAAAAGCGGCGAGACTTCGAGCTTACAGAGGCCTACCTGGCGCTCTTTCTCAAGGTAACGTCACTGCAATGTTTTTAACACTGAGGTTCTCTGGTTGATCAAGTATACAATTTCTTCTTCATTGTACTGCCAACGACACAGTTGGGAAGAAACAGTCAACTAGGGCACCACAAATAAATACCGAATTCGTGTATTATTTGATTCTAAGCATTCACGGACCGTAAAGGCTCTATTAAGCCCCCGGGGGCTTATTTAATTTCAGGCCTTATTAACTGGGGGCCTATTAGAGAGGGGGGGGGGGGGGGGGGCTTATTTCAAAACTTTGAACACACCGTTTTCGTATTAAATAGTTTCTGTACAAATTTCAAACAACTGCAGTAAAAGTTTACTATTTAATACCGAGCAGGAAACAGTATTGTATATTTGTTTAAAAACAAACCAACTGGGCCTATAAAGTGCATTTCGTAAGAGGGAATAGGAGGGAATAACTACAAAATTTCGTGTCCCAAAAGGAAGGGGGGCTTATTGCAAAAACCGACTCCCAAACGGGGGGCTTATTAGAGAGGGGGGGGGGGTTAAAAGAGAGGGGGGGGGTTAAAAGAGAGGGGGGGGGGTTAATAGAGGTTTTACGGTATGTCAACAATTTCGACTGAAAAGGAAAAATAAGGAAGATTTCCCAAGTGTTGTTGTTCTTCCCTTAAATGATCCATTTTGGCCAACGTTTACCACTCAAATACTTTCAACATTCAATTGAGTCGGGAAAGGCAGGCAGGAACCTGTTGCGCGCCCTCTCTCGGGTGAGTACGACTCCAAGGCAATAGTGCAATAAAATTTGTCTAGCACCTGCTACGCAGGTTACAGCTTGCCGCATTTTATAAGAATCTTAAGCCGTCACATCCTAATCAGGGAACTGACCGTTTGTTCTTGTAGCTCCATGGTGCGGTAATAGCGGAGAATCCTGGACTGACCACAATAGCACGTCGCTTGCAACAAGAACATTCCGAGGCGTGGTCAAACATCCAAGACTTGATGAATCAGTGTTCGTGTCTGGTCAGCTACTTTAAGAGTGCTGTGATATAAGATGGACAAGAGCAACTGACTCCAAGTTGTATCAAAGCGAAAGCGTGCAATGACACCCTCTGTAAATGAAACTCAGTACTGGTCTGACCTACGAATTTGCGCTGTCATGAATAATCCACTTCACAGCGCACCCGAATTATGGCTATGAGTAAGGCATTGGAAGCTATTACGACAGAGCGTAAGGAATCCTGTGAGACACTAGCCTCAGACAACCACCAACCTCCCCCCCAAAAAAAATCATCGCTCATGGCCACTAGACAACTCACGCGGCAACCGCAGTGATGAGGGCCTCCGGTTACAACTGATGCCTTGCGTCACTGAGTCCCGTTGTTTACTGATCAAGCCAGACACTGGTACAGACTAGGCATATGGACTTGCAGTGTACTGTTTCTGATGATCCGCAAGTCTGCAGCTATCCTGCGAGAATTCGCCAAACAATTAGCCATTCCTTTACTGTCTGCGTTGAAGTATTCATTGGCGACAAAGAACTGAAAATTTCTGCGGCTGTGAAGATTTATCAATAACGAAATCTGGCGGAAACATAAAAAGCGACACAAGCAACACCCGCAAAATCACAAAAGATGTCCAAAACTTTTAATTGAATTTGTTTGCTTGGCAAAATGGGTAATATAAATGACGAGAACTTTGTACGAGGCAGCGAAGAATTGACGTCACTGTAACTGCAATTGAAACAAACGATTGTTACTGATGACCTCACTCTACGAAAATAACATCAGTCAAAGGAAAATGTCAGAGCTAGCGGTGACGTCACTTTTCAAGAAATGGCGTCACGTGATAGTGGGGAGGATTGTTACGCGTACTGATGTCATCAACGTTATGACTAATCATGACGACAGAAATGTATTCACTATCGGTGCATGTCAATGACATTGGTTTCAACAGGAGAATGGTCCCGTCTGTACCTTCATGTATAAGTTGCTTTTGAGAGGGAGATTCTAGACGAGATAGCATCGCTGCCTCGTACAAATACTTTTCCACAATTTGACCGAGTTCCAAAAAAGGCGAATCGTTGGAAATGTAATAAAAAGCTCTTCAATCGGGTTTTTGCGTAAAAAGTGCCAATCAAAACACCATGAACACTTTCAATTTTCGTACCTAGCTAAAACAAAATGCAAAAAGACGGATGGGGACTAAGCCAACTACTTTTCTTTCGCTTTCTTTGTTCCTTCTCAAAGTTGAATGAATGTGTTCATGGTGTTTGGATTTGCACAATGATTACAAGGTAAGCGTTGAAATCAATCGATGACGAAGACAAAGGCATGCAAAGCTAAGTAGAGTCAAGAAATTGCCCTTTTGTGTAAAGAAGTTTAAATTAAATATCCAGCATTAATTAAATATTCCATCATAAATAGCAGCAGTTAATAACAATGCTCAAAAGTTTAACTTATCCTATAACTGCTAAGTCGGGGTTTTAAGTTATTAACCAATCACAGGTAAGAATAGGTCCGAGTAACAGTTTACTTAAAACGTAGTCACGTGGTACAAGTGTTTGCGTTGAGCGTCCAAGCCTGAGAAACGTACATTGAATAAAATGCACATCAAGAATATTTATAAACATAAGACACGTTTTCGGCACAAAACAAGTATAGGTAGGGGCTATGCGATAAATATTTGCTTAATGCACATTTTGACTACAAAGATGCTTTTTACGACGAACATCATGAACATTGTGCAGGCTAACTTTATGAGATTGTTGCTAGTCTGCGAGCAAGATTTTTATCGGGGTCCAGAGGCGAACGAAACGGCCTGCGAGATTGCTCGCGGGCTAGATTGTTGTCTGTTCGAAACCCAACAAAATATGAATCGTTAGGGTACCGCAATAATTAAACCATGGTTAAGAAAAATAGATGAAAATTTGGGAAAAAACACGCAACTACGTTGTTCATCGTTAGAATTCAGTTCTCAGTTGAAGTCAATAACGTAGAGATCAGGGGCCAGTTGCTCGAAACATGGTTAGCGCTATCTGGGGTTAAATGCCATGAAAACCTATAGGTTTTAATACATCTTAATCAATGGTGGTTAGCGCTAACCATGCTTCGAGCAACTCAGCCCAGGAATCAAGCCACAAGCTCTTGGTCCTAAAAAAAACTCCACTGTTTCTTCAGAACTACTGAGCGACTTCTCTTTCGCCTCGCGTTTGGTACGCAGCTGTCAAACATTGCGTGACGAACCTGTTTCATACGTCACTCAAATGAAGTATTTTGTGGCGTGGCGTGAATGATTGGGTGGGATACGCTTGCTGGATTAAGTATGGTTGCAATTGTCGATCGTATGAAAATTCTTGAGCAAATTAAATCTCGTAACGAATTGTACAAATCTCTTTTCTACAGTATTAAATAATAGCTGATAATTAAAGGCATTTGAATAACCTTGTATAAGCCGCGTATAAAATATTTCCAAAAGTTAACTGCTTTGCGGCTAAATATACCAACGATAATACTCGGGGGGGGGGGGGGTACTCCCTATAATGGCCTATACGGGGAGGCTCCGCCCGAAAGGGGTACCTTTTTCACGTTTCAGGTATATGAAAGGGTAGGGATTTCACGAGTCGAAGTATATGAAAGGGACCTTTCGTGAAAATATTTCGAACACACGTACCTTATGACTGTCCTGTTTTAGTTTATTGAACGCTACATGAAAATGACAAGAAGACTTCTTGTTTTAGGTATACGAAAGGGGTACCATTTGTCAATGGAAGGTATACGAAAGGGGTACCTTTTCGTTCAAAAATGGTATATAAAAGGGTAAGGGGTCGGACCTCGGGGCGGAGCCTCCCCGTGTTAATTTTTTTTCAGTACCCCCCTGGCGATAACACACATCTTTCAACACTGATCGCGGAGTATTGGAAGCGACCGTAATAAACAAGTCAGAAAACAAACATAAGTATCACTTGCATAATTTCCCTAAGTATTTCCGAAAAATTCTTAATAATATATTTCACTCTCAGATATGTTACCATTTCCAACGAAAATTGGTACGCAGCTTACGGTAATTTGTTTCCCGTTTCTACACGTAGAAATTTCACTGGCTTATCTGAAAAACATTGGGCGCGGTCACTGATTGTATTAATAGTTTGGGTCGTAATTTGTTGCCCTTCGTTAGAAAAGCTTTAAGATTTAGAAAACGTCCTCTTTTCACGGACAGGGAAAGGAAAATACAAAATACAAATCATATTACCAGCGGACCTGCCGAGTTTGCTTAAATAGATGAAAAAAAAAATATTATGAAAGAATTTTTAGCAGCTTAAATTTTCGGTTGTGAGTATTAGCTTTTTACTTCGAAGCTCTTTTGCTGCACTTGATGATTTTTATGACCTTAAGTTTTTGCTCCCAATCGCAAATAACAGTATCATGGTTGACGTTAAGGTATTGTAATATAACGATGGTTTGACGTAAAGATAGCGCGACACAAAATCGTGTGAGGTTAAGATTACGTGACGGAAAGGTAATGTCATTAAAAGATGTGCGTGACCTAAGGGTAACACGACGAAAAAATAGTGTGACGTTTAGGTCACGCGAAGAAACATTTGGTGACGTAAAGGGTGCTATGCTAAGGATTGTGTGACTTTAAATAATATGGTCACTCGAAGGGTAAAGAAGGGTAAAGAAGGCTAACCGAGGAAATGGGAAATCAACAAACGCCTCCTTGCTACATATATCGGGGATTTTGTTTCCTCGGACGTTTGGCGCCGTGATCAGGAATGTCGTCCCAGTAAGACATATTGGCTCTCTCTGTGGCTGAAGACTGACAAAATAAAAGATAAAAGTCATAATCAACATAGTGAAAAGTGCAAATGGCTCTCACAACAAGTACAAACCGATGACCGTGTACTTACCAGTCGTTGTTGTACTTTAGGCGGCAGTTCTTCGCTGGTTTTGTAAACGTCATCCCGACGGACATTCAACCATGAGTCGTCTTCAAATTCAATCTGAACACACAAAAACATGGTTAACCTTTTCTCTTATTTTTATTACTCGGGATACTGTAAGTATCACGAGTTATAAAATGTGTTAGATTTTAGTTTTTTTTTTCTTTTTCCTGTGCAGCAAAATGCACAATACAATTACGTTCCGCTGTTATGATTGGCCAATGCACGATAGCAGGCACGTGGCGGTGTGTTCATTGGTTAAAGCAAACCACATAGTCCAAAGGTCGAAAGGCTAACATCACGTGACGGTTAGTTGTTTTCGTAATGTGATACCTTCCATTTAATACGTGACCGCAAGTGAACACTCAAGGTTAAATAATCCACTCCGGAACAAATTTTCCTGCACATATCTTTGCAAAGTTGTGAAGCTAGATTTTAATACAGTACAGACTGACCCCGTGAAAAGGCTTGCCGTGTTTAAGAAAAGGTTGGAAGCCTCGCACGTGCTGTGAGTATCGACTCGAATTAGAACGTTGTGACAGTTCTATATTTAAAAATAGGTACCCAGTAGGGTACATGAGTCTAGTGCTTCGAACTGATGATATTTGTGACTGATTTCACATGAATTACAAAGGGTTGGAAACAAATGGAACCTGACATGGACACCATTCTGTAGGGGGCATTCGGGTACTACTTGGAGGAGGGGGAGAGGGCTGGGAAATGGGAATGTGGTTCATGGCATTTTGAAAATACTTCAAATAGGCCCTGAGGCCATACATTTCACTTGGGGGAGGAGGGGTCTCATATTTTCTAAAAATAAATGGAGAATTTCAGCATCATGTTTAGTCTGTGCCCAACGTGGGTGCAATCTTGGGAGACAATTTTGAAGAACAACGTGCAAAATCCTACACTCTTGTGCTGAAACGCGAGGCTGGACTTATGAAACTGAGACCACGCAATCAAAATGAAAAATGTTTATTTCAAACCTGAGACAAGAAGGTCAAGTTACAAATACACGTTACATTTTACTGGTGACATTACCAAGTTTTTATCATAACCAACAAGTTAAAAAAACGTTCAATAACCAGATAGTTTGTCACGCAACTTGTTAATAAAATATATTAAACTGATCAATGTTGACTTAAGGTATGATTTTAATATCTCAATTCATACCAAGAAACGAATAACCAAACAAGAATAAACAATTTAGTACTGCAGGTGATAGTTGTCTCACATTGCACTTTCACAGACAAAAATATAGAAATTTGACTTGTGTATCACTGTGTCAACTCTTAAGGTGTACATAGCAATGAAAACTCAGAAAAACTGCACAATTCTTACGGTTTTATCTACAAACATCTGTGGAACTGACTATAAACATGTTTACGTTCGCTGAACATTCGATTTGTCTTCGACAGAGCGATTAATGTCAGCCTCACAAGAGGGGTTATTGTCCTCAAAGGACGGTTTAGTGGCCTCAACCGAGGTCCGCTTGAATTGATCACAACGGCTTCGTGTAAGCTTACGCTTATATTTGTTCGAAACCATCGACCTAAAAGTGGTAGAACACTCGCAATACCTTCTGCTTGATTGATTCAAAGCATGTTAAGAAGAATCTAGAATATAAATTCAACATAAAACGTACCGGCGGCTTCGCGTCGTCAGCTACAAGAATCTTCAGCACAGATTCCCACGTGGCATTTTCGGATGCAGCTTGTCCACGAACAATTTTCATTAGATACGATCAGATATGATGTATTCAAGTTTTCGGATCGATCGAGAAATATTGCAGCAGCATTCGTCGATACTCTGACGTGCCTACCTTGTTGTCTGTTTGCGTATCCACGTTTACGAATCGATTGAAGAAAATTGAGTCGATACTCCAACGCAATAGTGAACAGCTCTGAGTAGATAGAGTCTAGAGCGCATGCGCACTAGACTCAAAAATCGCAAAGTTGTTTGGATCGTTGTGACAGTTCTATATTTAGAGACAAGTTTGCGAATTTTTGGTTTTCACGTGACGTCAGGAAAAAACTAAAATTAAACATTTAGATTTTTTACCCTCAACAGGTAAATGACATTTTAAAAACATATATCTGCTGGCCTGTTTTCAGCCAAGTCACACGCTTTGTTTTGAAAATAGAGCAGTTTGAATTTCGAGTTTTTTTTTACAATGCGTGACATCTGGATTGTTTCTGAGAAACATGTCACACGGAAACGATTCGCCTTTTGAATAACCAATATGTTAAGAGAAGTGTCTGTGCGAATGTTTTCAAGCTTAGCAGAAAGAACTGAAATGTATTGAGAGAGCCAAAGTAAAGTCCAGATGTTGCCACTTAATTTAGAAGTAAACAACGACAGCTGACAACGAATATGGATGGCAACTCTCAAAACAGTTTAACGAGCTTTGCTCGGACGTGATCAAAACGGCGTTATGCGAACCCAAAAGCAAACCACTAGCCGGATAGTTTTCGAGAATCAGAAAGCGTGCGTCCGGCTTCTGCAGCACAAAAGTATCCCGAGTTAACGCTCATAGAGCGTCTTGTTTGTAGATGTTTCACCACTGAACTTAAAATCATCTTAAAATTGCTCTGTAGATGCAAATTGTAGGTAATTGTAGTCTCATTTAAATACCAATACGATATAATGTGGCCGCCCACAACGTTCCACGAGGTGCATTACGTGACTCTGGCCCGATGCATTTTTATCTTACCCAGACTCAAGCTGATCACTCTCTTTTATAATTTTATATTCTTACGAGCCTCGTTTTGATATTTTGATCAATCAGTCGAAATTCTTCACAAGCTATACAGTTATAGAATCAATGTCTATTTGATTTTTTTATTTTGTTTGTCCACCACACCACATTTTTCCTCCAATGTATTGAAAACAAGTCAACCAGACACTTTTATATTAAATGTAAATCAATAGAGCAGAGACCTAATACCTACCTTAATATGAAATCAAAATTAAAGGCAATGGTACATCTGAGAAACTTATTGTTGTGATCGTAACATTAAACAAGGTAAGAACACAGACAAATCGCTCGATCGTGGTACAAATATGTCTGTAAACGAGAACAGGAGGTCCCTGAAATCAAGTAAGGGATCCCTGAGCTAATACGGTCAGTGTAAAACACAGACTGCAGACTGGATATCGGAGGTAAAATGTAAACTAACAGTAAAATGCAGACTTTTTAACTGAATATAACACGATATATACTTGAAAAGTCTGTAGTCTGCAGGCTGCATTTTACTTCTGGTCTGCAGTCTGCTACGAAGCTTACTGACGAAATTGCTTTGCTTTTTTTATTTTAAAGGGTGAGAGTAAACCTTTTGATGAACTTGTTCTACATTTTGGTGACCCTCAACGATTTGGTCAGCCACCAATCACGTCCATGAAACAGGTTAGTAATGTCTGTACAGTATCGTAGTGAAATACGGGTTATTGATGACCAATCGGGAGGTTAATGTCAGTGCCCTTATCCCCAATTTTTTTCAATTTCTTTTAAAAAGAATATATAATTTGGAAAAGATTAAAAAAAAGTCGAATTCATCCATCAAATCCTCGCTTATCTACGAAGGTTTTGAAGTTGCGATATTCTGGTTCACAGCCGCGCGAAAGGAAATCTGGGACCTAATGTAGCTGTGATACCGTGTTGGGTTTCAACTGAAATTTCTGACCTTAAATCTCCATATCGTAACCCTCAGTCACGAAATCATTTAAAAGCATCAAGAAATGTCATCAGACAACATAGATTCCGATTATTCGGTCGAGTCCAGATATTTTGGATATTTGGGTTAAGTTCATTTTATGCCGGTTTACGAACCGGAGCTTTTAAAATCTTAACAAGCTAATCAGCATTCAGCTGCCAGGAAACACTGTGTTGTCCTGACATCACATGTACTGTTCATAATCGGCCCACTTTTCTCTCGACTTTTTTCTCCGGAGCCGACATTAAAATTGACGAGCTCTACGATTAGAACTGAGAAAAGGGTAAAGAGCAGTTAAAAGCAAATCTTTTCGCCGTTTTACCGTCATGTTTGTCTCTAACTATAACAAAGAGGTACTCTGTGAAGTAAAACGCCACCATAACTGTACATATTGCATTAGCTGTAACGTGAGCTCGCCAGTTTTTACTGTTCCACACTCTTAACACGGCAATGTTGAACAGCATCACTTGCAACCACACGGAAATGGTGTTGAAAATCACATCTATGGCAAGACCGGTAAGACAGCGCCAAAGAAACTCCCAGAAAAGACCCGTAAAGTAATCTTCAGGCGCGTGCAAATTATCAGGGTACATAAACTGGTAGAGTTGAATGAATCCAACCGCTGAAACCAAAGCAGTGGGCTCTGTGAGGAGAAGCTGAATGCTGACATCTGCCACGAAACGCATGCTTCTAGGGGTGCGGGCTTGTCCTGCGTGGAAATTCCTCATTTGTGTTCTATCACAGCGAGACATGAGTTTATACATGTACTCCCAGATGTGATCTCGCATCATAACCGTTATGCGTTCCAAAAGATCGATTACAGCATGGCCAACTCCCAAAGCAACAAATAACGGAAAGCTTGTCAACTCTGCTTGCATGACACGAAAGACTACCGCTGATGCAGTGTACAGAGTACTCACTAAGAGGTGCAGGACACCGGGGTGAACAAAGTTGAGCTTCGGTACGGCTGTGCGAGCGATGACTTTAGGAATACACACTATTAATGGGCTTAATGCTGCAATGAACACTTTCTCGAGCTCAGTTCTCTCGGTATACCACGGAAAGACCTTGTAAGCCAGTGACCAGGCGATCGGAAAGCCAAATAAGAACTGCAGAGCTAACAAAGCTGCGACCTTGCACAATGTCTTCTTGCTGTACATTTGTACAGGTATGATCCGTTTGGCGATGATCAAGCTGTTACCAATTACCAGAGAGGCTGACAAAACATTCAGAGGGTACGTCATCCAGGGACGTTTGTAGATGCCATACATCTGTAGAAAAAGGCGATAGCAACTATCTATAAAGGCAGCGAGGAGATTTATGGTTAAAAGGTTGAGTTCGTTCATAACCAGACAACCAAACATGCATAGCATTATCGTGAAATGCCAAATCTCGATGAAGAACCCTTCGACACACTGTCCTGCAACTCGGATACTCTGAATTAAGGGCGGAATGCTGTTCCATGTAAACGTCTTTTCATAGCAAAGGTCGGCCGTGTTAAGGTCTAATAAGATGACTGCGACTGCCAGCAAACCGATGCTAGACCCGAACACGAACTGCATTGTAAACACTGTCTTGAAACACAGAAGCATTGATTTCCAAGTCGAGGGACGGGAAAGTTTCCATGCCATTTTGCCACAGCGTCCAAGTGGTGGATTGAATTCTTGAAAAACAGTGTCGTCTGTATCAAATTTTGTGAAATCACTCAGTGCTCCTTCTTGAACAAGAGCTTCTACTTCCGTACTGTCGCTGTTTTCGGAAGTCGCTCGCCGACATCTTGTTCCTGAGTAGTTTTCGATAACGCTTCCAGTGAAACTTTCAACAATGTACGCAAGGAATGTTACAACGGCTTCCAACATTCTGAATGTTTTCTTTTGAATTCTCAGTAGTGCTTGACTGCTTCAGATCAAAAACTTCATTTCACAGACAAATGGCAACATTTCAGTACCCGGTTATATTATACTGCTAATTTCTGTAAATCGGTTCATGTTTCGGAGCGGAGTGTGTCCTCAGACCGAGAAACTGAAAAAAAGGAACTGTCCGGCCAGAAACTAATCTCCCTGAAACTGAAAAAAGCGGCTCATAGTTCGTTCCTTTCAACGTTAGTTGGCAATAATACGCAGACGTCCTTTGGGCACGCTATCTTAACTATAACAAGAGGCTACAATTAGCCTAAACTCAGGTTTGCAAAAAACAGTATTTGCTCTCAAGCCCCAACTATTTGGAATGATATCCCTCTGACTTTACGCAACAGCCTTACTATTAGCAACTTTAAAAAGAAGCTTAAATCGCACTTCTTAAGCCTGAATTAAATCTTTGAGTTACCAATTGTGAATATTATACTGAACTTCTTATATTTATACCTGGATTGTTGTGATTAATTTTGCATTTCCATTGGTCTATAAGTACCTAACTTCTTTAATTTATTTAAGTTTATTACCTAGCTTAGTCTACTGTTCTTTGAAAAATAGTCTTTTGTCTCTGACCTAAAGTCATTTAAGCCTCTGGCTTTGGCCCAACTTATGTTTCACTGTGTTTGGTATGAAAAAAACAATAAAAGATAAAGATAATAGATATCCCTAATTTAGCGCTAAACAAAAGAATAGAGAAAAGTCTGTCTTTCTTACAATACAATACAAAGCAATACAATACAATACAATACAATATTTTTTATTTAACGAAGGTGACGTAATTAACCCAATGAGTTATCTAACTTACGGCCTTCACGACGGTACAAAATACACATATAAAACAATAGCTAATGAGCAATTTTACTACAAGAGAAACTAAAACAAGTTACATCGGACGCATTGCACTTAAGCTTGTGTGGGAGTCTATTTTTAGACCCATATCAACATATCTCCCTCTAAAACTACAAGATTGCTTTACAGCTCAACCATTAAGAACAAAAATTATAACACTTGTAAAAAATATTTCTAAAAGAAGAAGAAAAAGGGAAACCGAAAAAAAAGCCCGCGGTATGTGCCTCAAGTATAAGTTATCTGCGTCGGAGGCAGGAACAATGACCTCTAGACCACAGAGGTTCATCACATTATGACTGCATAAAAATAGTGTATTCGTTCCAAAAAACTAAGCGCACTTGTTTTCGCTTCGATGGATATTTGTTTGAGAAAGGAAACGGTTAATGGAGTCTCGGTGAAATTAGGGGGGATTAGTTTCTAAAGAAACTGTGGTGCTGCGTCGGTGGGGGAGTGAAACACGAAAATTTGGTTTATCAACGCAGTTGATAATGTAAATTGACCACCGTACAGGGATTCGATTAGCTGACGTTTCGAGCGTTAGCCGTTCGTCGAGCGTTAACCCTTCGTCGACGAAGGGCTAACGCTCGAAACGTCAGCTAATCGAATCCCTGTACGGTGGTCAATTTACATTATCAACTCCGTTGATAAACCAAATTCTCGGTGAAATTAGTCTCCTACGCAGCCGTTTTTTGTCTCGTCACGCAACGCTCCCCGCAAATTTAACAAATTTGACAAATTTAACTCTTATTCATTGGTATCTTGGTGCTTTTTGGGCCCTTGTACATCAACAATTACTGTTTCTTTTGAACTTTACAGAATAATAATTACCACGCGACGTCCCCGGCTTCGTGATCGTTAACTTTCGGCTGTTTTCCCAGATTGTTTCAGAATATTCAACAGAAAACTTCGCTTTATTGGCTTGTCATGGAGAAAGGCTTATTTTGATATCATTTTATGTCAATGCCAAGTGATTCTATGAGATGTAAATAATTTTCGTGCGACTTTCTTCGCTTTAATTACATTTGTTTCGCTTTGTTTACATTCCTCGTTCTGTCGCGCGTGGGGTCCGAAGTCATGCAGTTAAAATATTAGTACACGCCAGCGTTTAAATTTGCAGAGCTGAAACTTCAGTTCTTAAGAATAAAATGACCTTTCTTTCATATGGTATCACTGCTTTTTCAATTTGAATTATACCAGGATCGAGTTTGGGCGGCTAAAGTGGGGCGATATTTTCACATTCAAAACAACATACAAAGATTGGGTAAGCAACAAAGGTTAAAAACTATACTGTAAAGTAATTTTGCTTAAACCTTTAAACAATCTTGAAGCTTTGGAAGTCTTCTAATTATGTGACGAAGATGAAGCCAATAGGAGCCTTTGCGCGCCGGTACTGTTTCTTTGAAATTGTTTGAAATTCAGACCAATTTCATGAATAAAAATTGTTTTTTGCGAATTTTCGAACTTTTCCATAATTCTCCAAATGTAAAGCGCTTTGGGATTTTGATATCACTTCTTGAAATAATTCCCCTAAAGGGTTGTTTGGGTGATATTAACCAAAATTCGCGTTTTCGAAACCGATTTGAGATTCCCGATATATTCTGAAATTGCTTCTTAAATATCCGACATATTTGTCGGGTAACTTGAAAGCGTGACAGAAAATCGGCGTTACATCCGATTTTCACCAAATTTGGACAGTGGGATGATTTCATCATTAGTCAATTACAGGTTATTTTTCAGCTCTTTTTGTCATATGCCCAAGCGCTAATTACTCGGGATACTGTAAGTATACCGAGTTATAAAATGTGTTAGATTTCAGTCTTTTTTTTTTCCTGTACAGCAAAACGCACAATACAATTACGTTCCGGTGTTTTGATTGGCCAATGAACAATAGCAGGCACGTGGCGGTGTTCATTGGTTAAAGCAAACCACATAGTCCAAAGGCTAACATCACGCGACGGTTGTTTTGAAGTTATGTAAATTTATCGTGTTTGAGTTGTGAAGCTCGATATTTTAATACAGTACGGTCTGTCCCCGTGAAAAGGTTTTCCGAGTTTTAGAAAAGGTTGAAAGCCTCGCACGTGCAGTGGTTATCAGCTTATCGATCTGAAAGATATCACAACATACATACATACATACATAAACTTTATTAAAGTGTCAAGGTATTTAGCTAAAAGCTAATTGTGGACACTATAAATAAAATGAATACAATATAAATATAAGTAAAACTATTAAAAATATAGTCTTAAAATATCATTAATATATAAAATGACATCAATATATAAAATTATTACAATCGAACAAACAAACAAACAAACAGACAATATAGGGCAAACATATTAGCAGCAGTCGAAACATGAATATAAAATTCAAAAAGTTAAACAGTCTAGATAATTTAAATTAGACGAATTAAATAGAAGATATGGGAGCACACCCCCAATACACAAGGCAGCCAGACAGCAGAAGCCACTATGCGTACCCACCAATCTAAGATGAGCACGCACAGCAGCCACACGTACCATCCAGCAAGCCAGATACATTGAGAGCACGCACCCCTTTCCTGGAAGCCTGAAGACTGGTCTTACTGCGTAGTTCCTGGCTAATCTTGCCCCATATGTGTGGGCCTAAATATCTAATACTGTGCTTACCATACTTAACAGTATTGTATCTGGGAACAGGAAAATCACTTCGTAAGTTATAATGCCTGTCTTGCTGAAAAAACATATTACATACATGCTCTGGAGCTAGTGAATTTTTAACCTTATACATTAAAATTAGTATACCTTGTAACCGTCTGTTCTCAAGACTGGAGAGTCTACCCTTCTCTAAGAGTTCCTCATACGTAGCATTCCTATCATTATATATAGCACGTAATGCCCGTTCTTGTACTCTTTCTAATTTTCGTGCATCTGAAGCTTTGCAGAAATGCCACACTATGTGACAATATGTTAAGTTAGGTAAAATTGCCGATTTATATAATGGTAACTTGGCTTCTCTGGGAATCATATTTCTAAGACGTACTAAAACACCAACTTTCTTACTTGCCTTTTTGCATATATCACTTATGTGAGCACTAAAACTAAGTTCATCATCTAATGTTACTCCTAGTAACTTCATGTCTGGTGATGATTTAATAACCTGTTCATCAATCTTGACATTGATAGATGGACTGTCCTCATTTTTGTTCTTCCTACCTAATAACATTAAATTGTACTTGTCATAATTTCCCTTCAAAATGTTATCTTTGTCCCACTCGAATCCGAATGCTGTGACAGTTCTATATTTATAGAAATCGCAAATTTGCTTAAAGTTGTTTTTGTTATGTGATATTTTCCACTTAGTACGTGACCGTAAGTGAACACTTCGCTTCGACCTCCTGAACAAATTTTCCTGCACATATCTTTGTAAAGTTTTTGAAGCTAGATTTTAATACAGTACAGTTTGTCCGCGTGAAAAGGTTTGCCGAGTTTAAGAAAAGCTTGGAAGCCTCGCACGTGCTGTGAGTATCGACTCGAATTAGAACGTTGTGAAAGTTCTATATTTAGAAAATCTCAAAATTTGATCCAGATGATATCACATCTCGCAGTTCTATATTTAGAGACAAGTTTGAGAATTCTTGGTTTTCACGTGACGTCAGGAAACACTAAAATTAAACATTTAGATTTTTTTACCTTCATCAGGTAAATGATATTTTAAGGATATATCTGCTGGCCTGTTTTCAGCCAAGTAACACGCTTTGTTTTGAAAATAGAGCAGTTTGAATTTCGAGCTTTTCTCAATGCGTGACATCTGGATTGCTTCTAAGCAACATGTCACATACACGGAAAAGACTGGCCTTGTGTTTTCAAGTTCTGAATAACCAATATGTTACGAGAAGTGTCTCTGCGAATGTTTTCAAGCTTAGCAGAGAGAAAAAATGCTTCGAGAGAGCCAGAGTGGACTCCAGATGTTGCCACTTACTTTGGACGTAAACAACGACACCTGACAACGAATATGGTGGCAACTCTCAAAACAGGTTAACGTGCTTTTCTCGCACGTGAACAAAAAGGCTTTGCGCAAACCCAAAAGCAAACCAGTAGCCGGATAGTTTTCGAGAATCAGAAAGCGTGCGTCCGACTTCTGCATCACAAACGTATCCCGAGTAAACGCTCATTGAGCGTCTTGTTTTTTCTGTGCAGCAAAATGCACAATACAATTACGTTCCGGTCTTTGGATTGGCCAATACACAATAGCAGGCACGTGGCGGTGTGTTCATTGGTTAAAGCAAACCACATAGTCCAAAGGTCGAAAGGCTAACATCATGCGACGGTTGTTTTGATGTTATGCAAATTCATCGTGTTTGAGTTGTGAAGCTAGTTATTTTAATACAGCACAGTGGGCAACATCTGGAGTTTAATTTGGCTCTCTAAAAACATTTTTTCTCTCTGCGAAGCTTGAAAACATTCGCATAGACACTTCTCTTAACGTATTGGATATTCAAAACTCGAAAACACAAGGCGAATCGTTTCCTTGTATGTGACATGTTTCTCAGAAGCATTCCAGATGTCACGCATTGTAAAAAGAACTCGAAATTCAAACTACTCTATTTTCAAAACAAAGCGTGTTAATTGGCTTAAAATGTCATTTACCTGATGAAGGTAAAAAATCTAAATGTTTAATTTTAGATTTTTTCAGACGTCACGTGAAAACCATAAATTCGCAAACTTGTCTCTAAATATAGAACTGTCACAGCGATTGAGTTGTGGAAAAATCCGAATCAAATTACATCAAAACAACTTTGCGATTTTCTAAATATAGAACTGTCACAACGATTCTTACAGCACGTGCGAGGCTTCCAATCTTGTCTTAAATTCGGCAAACGTTTTCACGCGGACAGTCTGTACTGTATTAAAATCTAACTTCACAACTTTACAAAGATATGTGCAGGAAAATTCGTTCCGGCGGTCGAAGTGGATTATTTAACCTTGAGTGTTCACTTGCGGTCACCTATTAAATGGAAGGTATCACATTACGAAAACAACTTATTGCAAATCTGTAATTTTTCTGTCACAGCATTCGAATTCGACTTGTGATATCGGTTAGCCGATAAGCACTACACGTGTGAGGCTTCCAACTTTTTCTTAACACTCAGCAAACCTTTTCACGGGGACAGACTGTGCTGTATTAAAATATTTAGCTTCACAACTCAAACATGATGAATTTGCATAACATCAAAACAACCGTCGCGTGATGTTAGCCTTTCGACCTTTGGACTATGTGGTTTGCTATGAACACACCGCCACGTGCCTGCTATTGTGCATTGGCCAATCCAAACACCGGAACGTAATTGTATTGTGCATTTTGCTGCACAGGAAAAAAAAAAAGACTGAAATCTGACACATTTTATAACTCGGTATACTTACAGTATCCCGAGTAAAAAGGCCTTATGTGAACCCAAAAGCAAACCACTAGCCGGATAGTTTCGAGAATCAGAAAGCGTGCGTCCGGCTTCTGCAGCACAAAAGTATCCCGAGTTAACGCTCATAGAGCGTCTTGTTTTTAATCAAACATCCACTCAAACACATAATACTGTTTGTTGCTCTTTATTAAATAATAAAATTTCACTGCAGTTGTTTGAGTTTTGTACAAAAACTGTTTTAAAACGAAAACGGCGTTTCAGATTTGAAATAAGGGCCCCACCCTTCTCTATTAAGCCCCCGTCTCTCATAAGGCCCTGAAATTAAAAAGCCCCCCCCCCCCCCCAGGGACTTAATAGAGCTTTTACGGTATATCCAATATTCTCCACCTTTACCGCTAAGAACACCCTAGGGAAATGCAAAGATGAAAGGGTTACGTTCAAGTGTTCTAGATCTGTGATTGGTTACATCCCACATGAAGGGATACATGTACGCTTACATGAGCCAACTCCGACTTTGTGGTTGACTACATCTTAAAGTAAATTGACCACCGTAAAGAAATGGTCAATTTAAATTATCAACCCTGTTGATAAGCTAAATTTTAGTGTTTCACTCCCCCACCGACGAAGCACCACAGTTTATTTAAAAACCAACCCCTTTATACATCCTCAAGTCCCTACATACACTATAAACCATGCACATTGTTGTACACTATAACCATGCATTGTTGTTGTTGTTGTTGTTGTTGTCCACTGCAGGGCGCCTTTTAACGTTTAAAGAACTTAAGGTGATGTTACACGAGCCGATTTTTAACGCAACATTGTTTCGTTAAAAGTTGTCTCGTGTAACATGGCACACAGGACGATTTTTAACGCAACATTTTGTTGCGGCAACATGTTGCAGGTTTTTGAAAGCGATTCAAAAACCTGCAACATTGTTGCCCGTATTTAGTTGGAGTTGGTAAATCCCCGCCGTCGACTTAAAAATCGTCTCGTGTAACATGCCGTTGCCACAACAAAGTTGCGTTAAAAGTTGTCTCGTATAACATGGATTAAAAATCGGCGTTAAAAATCGACTCGTGTAACATCACCTTTAGTGCCACACGGTAAATCAGTCCATTATTCTAGTGTTCCCTATTACCAGCGTATACCTGATAGGTGACACTGATCCGTCTGCCAGTGACTCTGGCTGCAAACAAGTCCTGTATCTCTCCCCATTTCACCTGCACTACACTGCCCACTGGAATATCGCCCCTTGTGCTGTCGTGGCTCTACAAAGAGTAATTTCACGTTACACTGACAACACTTCATCTCCTTTAGTGGCAAGTTATGGCAGCGAGGTATTACTTACTACAATGTCAGATGGCGGCAGGTTGTCACAGTAGGTTCCATCATTGAATGACACCACATAATATTCCTCTGAAGAGGTGTCCAGCACCACTCCACGGTAATATCTGAAAGACAGACACAACAACACGCCTAGTCAATAAAATGTGCTGTAACTAGCCTGCGCGACAAGCGCTATAAATGGGAAAGCCGCAGAATGGAAGAAGTTGCACGCGCGAAGCACGTGGACAGAGCGTAGAGCGCAAACTGAGGGAGGGGAGGCCGTGATTCTGCGATGAGTAACAGCGTTGAAAATTGAGAATGGTAGAGAGGAAAGTGAAGGGATCAATCCACTCAACCACTCAGGTGTATCACCACCCTGTCCCATGTTCTACTTACATGCAATTCACCTCAACGGTCGTTAGTATTCAAACAAGGGTTTCGTACCTTCCATTCTTATGTTTGGCGATAACGGATTCACCACAGTGTATCACGGAAAAGTCCCGCTGTTTCCCCTGTGAAGAATTAAGATAACTACCAATTAGAAAAATAATCCACATTCATTTCGTCACGAGTGTGGGACAAACAAAAACTTTGAGTTGCCTTACTTTAAATCTTGTTCTCTGATGTCTCTCGCAGTAAGTTTCTGTTGGTTGAGGCCAGTCACTCGGTTCCAGACCGAACCCCGCCAAAACAAAGCAGGTCACGTGGAAAGAAACCGCGCACTTTCCTGCGCAACATTGAACGCATGCGCCATTATCCTTTCCGCTGGCCACCGAACTTGGTCGACAGTAGGAACACTTCTGTATATAAAAAGAACAAAGCGCACGTCATAAAGGTGGCAAGGGAGAAATATGGAACAGCGTTGGCGTGCTACTTACAAGTTTTCTTCTTGCTGGGGTGATTTGAGTTATGTTTATTCCTTCTCTCAGATTTACATCCACAAAGAAGACTTCCGGCACTGCCACAGCGCATCCAACATGAGCCCATCTGCAAGAACAAACAGGCATACCAATAGTACTTGCCTACAATTCGACAAAACCAAAGTGGAAAAGGAAATATTTTTCATGCTCTCTTATTTATTTATTTATTTATTTATTTATTTATTTATTTGCCATTTTCATAATATTTACAATTAATACACCTATTTCTGTAAGTTAGTGGCGAGGAGACCTCAGGAAACCACAAGGCTTATAAGAGAAGCCACCTCGCCTTAGGAGGGCAAAGACGCGAAAAGCTCTTGTACGCATGGAAAAACTTCAGAGAACATTTTGCCGCAGGCGAAATAATTGGTCAGAGTCACTGAAGCATCGTCTATTGATGCTGTGCCTTGATGGTGCAGGGAGGCTTGCGTGTCCTTACGACCGGCCCCTAGAGCTATGTCAGTTGGAGCTCATGCTCCTGGTAGGTTCAACCATGCTGGATTGGTCTACGGAAGAGGGGTCTTCCAGGTTGAGGGTTGAGTGCAGGGCTAACAATTCTACCCTGTAAAACAGCCCTTGTTATTGAAACCTTACTGTTGGAGGCCTTATATGTGTCACTCGGCACAAAGAGGATAGGTGAGTGAGCGAGTGTCACTGTAGCATATTGTACCTGTCATCTATACACCTCTTAAGAGCTCCTCCACCCAGTCTGCACAGCGAACAAAACTGTAAAAAGGAAATAAAAATTAAGAAAAAATTGTGTATATATGAACATTGACATAGTCAAACCTGTCTTATAATACAGGGGCCAAAGAGACAAAGTAAAGTGTCCGTATTATGGGAGCATATTTCATCCCCGACTGGAGAATGAGCTGAGCCCGTCCCTTTCTCACTCAGCCCATGCTTCATTTTTCATGCGCGCTCCCTTAGCAAGAGCCAGTAACGAACAATTATCTCGGATGTATAGGCAGTTACAGCTGCCGTGAGTTTGGTTTTACCGACTTAAAGTGAATGGTCTGTAATAAACATGTTTCTAGTGTATTCGTACATGTATTATGAACCCGTCAATAAGATGACCTTTGGCTTTATTTTATATTTATTCGTTTGCTAAACATATTCACTAGAACTTGAAAGGGCATGTATTTGAACGGAAGAAACCTCACACAAAACACTCTTAAATGGATTGAAAACCAAAACCAAACCAATTACTCTGACCAATCACAACGGACAGAAACAGTGCAACGAACCAATCAGAATTCGAAGCAATTACAAGCCGGTGCCAAGGGCGGGAAAACGGTACGTTTTCGTTTGACTTCTCATTGGTTGAGAAAGTGGCTTGAGTTTTGCCAACCAATCACAAAGCGAAGTGAAGCAAAACTAAAGAAAACGAGAATTACTTTCAACCCACCCTACTCTATACGTATTATGTTGACTTAATACCGTGGGCGAGATAACTAATTTTTCAGTGGCGTTTTAACCCTTTTACTCCCAAAATCTGAAAGCTGATTCTCCTGATCGATTATCATACATTTCTTTGTTGACCATCCCTGAGAATTTGGTATTATATCAAGACCTTATCCACTAGTAGACTTTTTAAGCTTGTAGATTTTGTTTTCCCAATGTAGACCATGTGATCTTCCCAAGGGGATTTGCCTTTTGTCTTTTCATAAATTATGCGTACATATGCACGTGAATAAGGCGAAATTTCAAAGCAACAGTTCTCTAGGGTAACATCACGTGGTCTACAATGGGAAAACAAAATCTACAAGCTAAAAAGGTCTATTGATTATTTTCTTAATTCTCATAACCTCTGCTTGACAGCATATTAAAATTGTAAAGAGAATTTAAATGCTGGTCACCTTTGGGAGTGAAAGGGTTAATCAAAAGGTGTGGACAGCAGGAAGGTCAGGATAAGTTTTAATTGGAAGACGACGATTTTGAATTTCAGACTTGTTTCGGCAGAAACTTCAACCTTCAGTGCAAGTGTTACAAGATGCAATTCAGAAAATAAATAACCGGCAGATGCTAATGAATACTTATAAAAATAATGGAAAGATATATAAAATAATCTGAATTGCATCTTGTAACACTTGCACTGAAGAAGGTAGAAATTTCTGCCGAAATGTCTGCGAAATTCAAAATCATCGTCTTGTATTTAAAACTTTCAATCACAAAACAACTTGCTACTGTACTCACACTCATTTCAATATCCTTCTCATTCTCTTGTGAGCACCTTTGACATTTCCACGCACCATCACTTGGTAAATCACTTACTCCATAACAACCTTTGCACAGACAGGAGATTAGGTATAAATTCGACGAAGGATAAGGAAGGACAACTCGTCTAGCAATAAACTTATGCGATGACGGATCTCTAAGTTTCTAGGTACGGGACAAGGAGAAGGAAATCAAGTGACTTACAAAGAAAAACGAAATAGCACGATTTGTAACTCATTTTACCAGAGTAGACAAAGAAAAATATTTCGGGTAGCATTCATAAGTTCCTAAGAAAAGCGTGTGATCAACCGGTAACAGACGACATTGAGGCCTCTCTACGTTCCTTATAGAACTGCAAAAATAGCAACTATAATGACGCAGAGACACACGGGTTAACGCACTGGCTATGTCATGGGTTCTTTTCAGTCTCTTGGCCAAAATTTGGGCTAAATTGGAAAAATTAGACCATAGTTACTAAACATGCATGCAAAACATGTTTGTGACTTCAAATCATGAATAGACCAATGCCCCTTACTAGCTCGGTCAAGTTTGATGGGCGTGGCTCAAGCGGGAAATTGGAACGACGATTTCAGGGAAAAAACACGGCGGAATTCGAAAAAACTTGTTTAAACAGCTATCTACTCCTTATGTACATACCAGAACCACAAGAAAACAGAAGACGATATAAAAAGCTACGATAACCAAAGACAAAGAGTATATACATTTCACGTACTTGCATGCACGAGCAGTTTACACGATTCGCATCTCAGTAGAGGACTGGCTGTATCTGTAGTGAGCTTGTGGTCCAGCCACGAGCTCATACTCTCAGGGGAGGAGTCGTCCGACATGAAGCAGATCTCAGGCACCCTGGGTACGGACTGCATGCCAGACACACCAGCTGAATCTGCGGTCAAACTGCTCAGTGGTCGGTGGAGATTTTCTCGGAGATGCGCGAGTAGATCATTCTGTGTTGGTCCCTGGGAAAAGCAAAACTGCCATCAGTTCATTGTGTGTGGCAAATAAATAAATAAATTAATTAATTAAAATGGGTTCGAGTTGGAGACAATTTCCTTCTATCAGTCCGTTACGTAACGGTATTTACAGGGACGGATAAAGACGACAAAAAAGGCTATTACAAATATATTTTTCTGATATTTGCTTACCTCTGATCTGGAGAAGTAGCAGCAGACTGAACATCGCGGCTCCAGTTGTGAGATGACGATATTAAAGGCCTGCTCCTTCTCAAAATTAGGCAGCTGATTCTGCCACAGACCGTCAAGAATACCAATGAGGACTTTATGCGATGTACTGCTCTTGGACTGAAGATGTTTACGACCTAAATTCAAAACCAATTGCTAGTGACTGGCCAGTAGTCTCTAATTTCGGCGATGGTTTATGGGGTGGGAGAAATACACGCGCACGCGAAATTAAGAGGAGACGCGACCTCCTCGCAATTTCGCGCGCGCGCGTCTTTCTCTCGCTCCACAGTCCACAGCCGAAATTAGAGACTACTCGCAGTCTAAAGTGGAAAGAGTCCGCAAGGGGTTAACTTCCATAGAAGACAGGACACTTCTTCGTGTCTGCAATAAATATTTGCAGAGCAAAGAGCGACACACTTCCATAGAAAACTGGAAACTTCTTCGTGTCTGTTATAAATAATTGCGGAGCAAAGAGCGACACTGAGGGACCATCCACGACCTATAAATGTCTACGTTCAGTCGTATTTTCGAAAACACCGACTTTCAACGATGCATTTTCGTGCCACGTAAGCGATAAAAATGCTTCTTAAAAGTGACTATCGTCAGTGTCTGGAAAACTTTACTTTTTGCACACTTCGTCACCGTTTAGGACACATGGAAAGAAACCAAATTCTCAGACCAATTTCCAATTGCCTAGAGTCTCCTCGGCCTTGAATTTGATCGAATTTAATCAAGTTTTCGATTTTATGAAAATCTCGGTCTTGCAAATCGAAAGGATTCTTTAGCCGTCTAGAGTCTTCCGTTTGCCTCTTCAACTGTTTAAACGAAACCCTCCCCTGCTGCGTACCTAACAAGAAAAAGGACTTAAAAAATATTGATAAACAATTATCTTGTAGTGTAACAAAGATAATAAATCATTGCTGATCAAGATGTAACCACCTTTTCCTTTTTTGGTTTCTTCCATTTTCTTTCGTCTTCCTGCGCTGCTTGGTACTGTGAAGGACTTTGTAACTAGTGGCTGTCGCTTACTTGCTGACGACTTTCGTGGCCCTAACGATTCCCTGTGAAACAAGCATGCGTTTTGTTTAACACTTGTTTGATTAAACTCAAAACAAAAGTGTTTCAGTTATCACTACCTTACACACCCCTGGGAGGTTCTTTATTTCCAATTTAACACCAGGACCAAAAAAGATTCAATTTGGAATTTGATAACTTGGGATTACCACATCACATTGGACACGAGGTAAAGACTTCAGAAGAAGAACAGCGGTTTCTAGAGAGAAACGTAAAATATCCCCACATTCCGGGGAACAGGAATTAAAACGTTGAAGCTAAGAAGTGGAATCAGCGCAATGAAACATCTGGTTTAGAAGGCTTTGACTTGTTCCCATAGGTCACCCCTCCCCCCTCCCACCCCTTATTGAGCCCACGGTGTAACGAGCACCCACAGCAAACCCATGTTTTCACTGCCCAGCGGTATCACTGAAGGTCGGTTTGAGATATCGAAACAAGTCTCTACCGGTTTAGAGCAGTTTTCAATTGAGTGTCGTAAAACCAAAACTAAAGCAATTACTCCAGCCAATCACAACCGACGCAAACAGCGCGATGAGCCAATCAGTAATCGAAGCAATTACATGTAGCCGTCACAAAGCGCGGGAAAATGCGCGTGTTACGATTGTTTTGATTTCGCTTCTCATTGGTTGAGAAAGTGGCGCGAGTTTTGCCAACCAATTACAGAGCGAAGAAAAGCAAAAACAAAGCAAACGAGAATTACTTACGACACTCAATTGAAAACCGCTCCAAGCGTGCAACGTAAGTGCAAATCGGACGCGATCTGGTAACGAACTTGCTCGTATCACACTTCTACGTGTAGACAACAGAGCAAGTCATTTATAGCCTACATCTTGATCCTCACCTTGTTAATGCCTCTTTCAGTTTCGAGAGTGGCATATCATCATCCACCTCTATCATCAGTTTGGGTTTTGTTTTAATTTCGGCCTGAGCTTTGCCTTCGTTGTTGTTGTTCTTCTCAATGTCATCTTTCCCCCACTCATCTTCCTCTTCACTATCACTGCTGTCCTTCTCTTTGTTCTTCTGATACTCCTCCCACTGTTCTGGCTAAAAATCAACAGTTAAAAGCAATTGAAAGACGACTTCTTCAAAGAACTGCAGGCCACATATGCATAAAACAACCAGAAAGCAAAGCAACCAAAGCTGAGTTGCGCAGCGGTTTGGTTAGGATCTTTGTGAACTACTCCGAAGTAAGAGTACACGGAATAGATCGGTTTCTTTAGGGGCCTATTTTGTTTTCAGAATGAACAGAATGGCATTCCCTTCATTCTCCTCTCGATAACAGAATAAACGGAATGAACAGAACGAACAGAATACACTTTACTCGGAATACACAGAACATGACTCAGAACATGCACTCTTTGGGATCCTCTTTGGGAAAGTTTTGGCGGCAAAATTGTACGCGGCTCGCAAAGCCCGTGACGTGGAAGCCAGCATGAGACGCTCGGCCCAGACCACTCTTCGCGCTGGTCTCTGTTCACTTTTCCCGAGAGTATTCTGTTTTCGGAATACATTATACGTGTTCTTTTGGAAAACCTTATTCCGCTTGTTCTCCTAATCCTTAATTGGAATATGAATAACTAGGATATCGGAAGAATCGTCACACGTAAACTCGGCATTGGAAAGAGTGTACTAACACCATTAACATGTTACTCACTTGATAGGTCTTCACAAATACATCCATGCAGATCTTAACTGTGTCTTTTTTACACATGCACTGCAAAAAACAAAGAAACACAGACAAAGTTATTAA
>JAEMWC010000533.1:0-7500 GCA_016490735.1 Pachyseris speciosa | reverse complement strand
ATGCCTGGGTGGGGTGGGGGGGGGATAATCTCTATAATGGCCTATATGGGGAGGCCCGCCCAAAAGGGGACCTTTTCAGCTCCAGGTATATGAAAGGGTGAGGATTTCACGAGTCGAAGTACATGAAATGGTAGGGACATCTGTCATTTAGGTATTTAAAAGGGCCTTTCAAAATATTATTTTGTATTTGTCACCAGTACTGTTACTACAGCCGTATGAGACCAACGTAGTACAGTAGTGATCATGTTTAAATGTGGGCTGCATACTCAGCAACTGTCAAATGTAACAGCACCTGCCATATCTCTGAGATAATTCAATTAGCTGTCTGTAGTGAATACAGCCAAAAACTGGTTTTATAGGACATTTTAATCAATAAAAGGCATTAGCCTTAGGAAATAAAAATTCCACCCTAATTAATGACTTCTTAATGACTTGAGTTCTTAAAACCCCCATGAAGGACTAATAATGACCAGAAATTTCTTGAAATTCATATTTTAATTTAAATGAACTCAAAACAGTAAAACATCTGTTTACACAACAGTGACCTTGTGAAATAACATTTTTTTTTACTCATTTGACATGTTGACGAAACCCCAGGAAAGAAAACTATGATTGTATTTAGGATTCTTTTCTTGGTGGTGTCCCATTATGTCTAATAGATAGTATTTTATTTTGATTTTCTCTCTACTCTACAATGAAACTGTTTAGTTAATGGTTAATGTTCCTGTCATGGAGAACACATTCATCTACACTGTATCATGTCTTCCATAAGCTAATTAAGTCAATACGTATACTTGTTATTAGCATTTCTTTGGGTCTGGTTCATTCCTCACCTTTGGAAGTTCAATATTGCTGCCCTGGGGTGGAGGGAAGGGGTACTAAAACAAACATTAATAAGGGAGGCTCCTCCTTGAGGTCTGACCTCTTACCCTTTTATATACCATTTTGACAGGAAAGGTACCCCTTTCGTATACCTTCCATTGACAAATGGTACCCCTAGTTTGAAATATTTAATGAAAGGCTCTTTTAAATACCTAAATGGCAGAATTCCCTAACCTTTCATATACTTTGACTTGTGAAATCCCTACCGTTTCATATACCTGAAGCGTGAAAAAGGTCCCCTGTTCGGGCGGAGCCTCCCCATATAGGCCATTATAGGGAGTACCCCCTCCCCCCCATCCCCGGGACTTGCTAATACCGGTTACTCATCCATTGAATACTCAGATTGAAGGGTAAGAAATAACTGGAGTTTATGACACTAAATCCTTGGGAGTTTACATTGACCAACGTTTATCATGGTCTAAACATGTTAATAAAATTACTAAGTCTATTTCCTCTGGTATAGGTGCACTCAAAAGGCTAAGGCCCTTTATAAGTGAAGACACAGCTATACTCATTTATTGAGCACTTACTGAACCACATTTTGACTACTGCTCTCCTGTATGGGATGGTCTTAGCAGTAAATTGGCTGACAAGCTTCAAAAATTACAAAATCGCGCTGTTCAGGTTATCACGAAGTCTGATTATTATTCTAGTGCTACTGCTCTTCACGCTACACTTGGCTGGGATGACCTTTCTACCAGAAAGAAGAAATCAAAATGAAACTTATGTTTAAAACATTTAATAATCAGACTCTGGAGTACTTTCAAGGCCTGTTCACACCGATAATGATTGCAAATTCACTCTGCCCAAGCCCCACACTGATTACCAAAAACGCAGTTTTTGCTACAATGGGGCATTGTTATGGAATAATCTTCCTCAAAAAGTCAGAGCGATTAGTTCCTTTCAATCGTTCAAAAGTGAACTTAATCGCCTTATGTTTACCTTGCACTCCCACACGGCAAACATGTAAATCAGTTTCTATTTTTATCTTTGTACTGATATTTTTACCATGTATAAATAAAGTCTATGTACACTGTATGTATGTATTGGTTCTGCTTCTGCAAAGGCTGAAACTTGTGACACTGAGCAACTGATTTGTATCAATTTGTAAGTGAGCATTGAGCATTGAAGACAGAAAGTTTTAATTTTTTCACTATTTTAGTTATTTCATGGCTTTACGTGTGTCAAATTGTTTGGCTATACCGGTATATTGATCCCAAAATAATAGAGCCTGTTTTCTTCGCTCTGTTTGTATGACCTTTCCAGCTGCAGGGGGCTTATCATCTGCAAGATTAGCTTCTTTATAAACTTATCAGTCACACTTCACCCAGTTTGATCACTTGTCGCCAATCCAACAACCGGAAAAGGTGTGTCTCACCCATATCTACCCACACTTCAAAATTTGTGGAAATGGCCAATTTACACCTAACCCATCCTCTAGGATAAATGAATCCTCTTTTGTCAAATTAAATTAATATAAACGACAGTTTAGCAGTAAAGATATTTTACTTTATGAACATTCTCAGAAATGACTGTTTTACTGAAAAAGTATTAACGGTTTTGTAATTTCCGACAATCATCGACTCTGTAATTACACTGGGGTGATTGTGATGGCCTCGAGATTAAAACGGAAATGCGCCCACGAGATGAGTTTGAAAGAAAACGTGTTTTGTATTTATTGTGCCCAAGCTCGTACGTGCCTTGAAAATAACAGATCGTGGTTGTTTATTTCGAAAGTGTGGATAAGTATAACATTGCTTTGAAATGTGTTAATAGCCAACGCAAGCTCGCACAAACACTTCTCAATCAACAGCTTTTGTTTATTTGTTTTGAAAATGCTCCACTGAACAAGACAAAAGTTAAGCTCATTTATCATTCTTGTGCCACTGTGAATGAAAGATTGAATACAGTTCTTTCGGTCACCTTTATTTCAATACAAGAAAGCAATCTAAGTCTTATATCAGTGGAAAATCGCTACTTGTAGCAATATCCATAACTCGCTAGTGCATGTAAAACAAAATTAAAATTAAATTTATATTATTTAGAGCCCATACATGCTTGGTTATCTCTGTCACGAAACATTTCAGGTTTTCTTGTCAAGCTAAAACGTGTAATTATACTTTTTAATAATGACACGCTATTTTCTTTACAACAAACGCGCTTGACTTTTTCTACTTCATTCAGCTTTTTTTGCTGCAAGCTTACTCAATTGATTTCTTCAGCTCACCTTGAGTTCCCGTGACAACTTGTAGTATAGGCGCTGGAATAGTGATATCTATGTCTTCATAACTTTTCCTTGGAATCCATTCCTTTGGAGGTATGACCTAAAAAATTTAAAGGAAGGCAAACACTTACACAAAACGTCCTCGACACTCACAAAATCCTCCACCACGTGCAAATTATATAACTCGTCTTAACGAAGTGCAAACAGCAAGTGAACTCAGTGGAAATAAAGGTCAAGAAATTTTAAGACAAAGGTATAAACCTTGGCTACGCCAGCCCGATGAGCCCCCATTTCTTCCATCTTGCGAATATAAGCAGAAAAGTTTTTAAAACTCTTCAAAAGTCGGACGAAACACCATGATTTTGCCCTCTGCTGAAGCCATCTTCCCGTTAAGGCTTTGGTTCCACCGGGAAATCACACAGAATGCAATCTTTTCCTCAACTCAAAACACTCTACTACACATCCACAGTTTGAAATCGTAAATAAGCTGATTTCCTGCTTTCCATTTCAATATGACGACTCAAAGGAAGCGACAAATATTTTCCGTTTCGACCACTAAAACTTTCTCTGTGTTGTTTCTTTGTCCGCGGCTTTCTGTTGTGATGACATGACATCTACCACGCATCCCGCCAAGTTACTCCCAGAGGGGAGGGGTAAGGTCCCCACGAGTAACACTGGGAACGAGACCGGCAGCTGATAAACAAACGAACTTTAGTAACTTTCTGTTCTTTTTCCGGGCAGGGGTGATTTTCAGGCTGCTTTCGTGCTGTTTGTTCCGTGTTTTTTGCCTCCGATCCTTGGTTAACTCTTTGGTAAATGAAGGAAACTATTCAACACTGAAATGGATGGAAGTGAACCGAGCGTTAGCGGCAAGCCGAGGTTAGAAATTTTGAAAGCTATGCGAGACATTCTGACTACGAATCGAAGTGCGTAGCTCAAGATTATCTTATTTGGGATTTGTACTTTATGAAATAATGATCTTGGGTTTACCCTGTTTGTTTGGACGAGAGTCTGATTACAGACTAACTGCAACATCGAACCTTTTGAAGATGTGCGAAGGAATTAATATGCTTTGGTCTCGAAATAGATCCATAAACAAAAGCACGTCTTTATGCATTGTTCAGTAAGCTCGAGTTTAATTATTTCTTTTACGGTCAATAATTTACAACTGTTAGGCAGTTAGAGTTGCTTATTCTGGCCAATATCAGCCCCAATAATGATGTTTACACCTATCCTATCCTCTGGTTTGCAATACATTGAACAGTTGTGAAGCCGTTAATCAAACTGCATTTATTTAGCATGATTTATACTGAACATTACATGCCAACAATGATTGCCAAATATTGATATGTACTGTATTTACATAAGCATCACCAAGTCTTTCAACTTAGTAGTATGTGCTTACTTGCAGTGCTGCTGTGAATGAAAAGGTTCTAGCTGATGCAATTAGGATGACAAATATTGCAGTCAATCTCTGCTTGTCAAATAAATTCCTTCAAGCACAAGCAAAACTTGAACCTTGGTAAGAAAATCACCGGTACTTAACCTGGTTAGTCAAGCAGATATTGAAGGAATGTTAATAAATGTGGTGTCACTTAGAGCTTAAAGAGTTAAGTTCTTGTGGTCTTCTTGTGGTCTTTCAGTCCATTCAATCTTTGTTCATCCAGCCACTGGCTTTTAATCCATAAACAAAAAGATAAAAAATTTAGTTATTCAGGAAAAATTAATCAATTGTTGGACCAATAAACTTTGTAAAAAATGTTCATGGCCCTTAGGCACAAAAATTCCTCTTTTTTTGAACTATTTAGTATGTCATGTACATGTACTCCTACAGACAATTTTATTGTCTTGGGTGAAAAGTCTGCATTATATGGAAACAACTTAGAAAAGGGCGTACTATAACCAAGATAAAAATCATAACTTCTGTAACCAAGTCAAGGTGTGAGATCAGGACCTTTTGCAGACCTCTTTTGCTATAACTATAAGCTAATTAGTTGGCATTCTTATCATTTTGGGAGATTATAACAGAGCTTGTCTCGAAAGCTGCAGGATTGCCTGGAGTTGGCATTTTTAATGTTTTTTTTAGCTACTAAAAGCCTATTTGTGGCTTTCTAAGATGGTGATCAGTAGTAAGGGATTATAGCTCAAGGAATTTTTTTTATTTACAGTTATTTGTCCATAATATATTAATTTCTCTAAATTATACCAGGGTGAATGAGAGCATGTACCATGCGCTTGGGTACAGCACTATCATGTACCTTCAAGCAATGATGACTTTTGAACCAGTATGTATTTGGACATTATTTTTTAATAATAATAATAAAAAATAATAATAATAATCACTTTAATAAAGTCTCAAATGTTTCTAGCTGAGCGCAGATGCTCTACTAATTGGGAAGACTAAATCAAATCACAATAGAAATGCATTTAGCATCAAACCAACTCTAAATAAAGAAGAATCAAATCAAATCAAATGTTGGTTTTTGTGGAGATGGGAAAACCGGAGTACCTGGAGAAAAACTTCTCGAAGCAGAGTAGAGAACCATCAAACTCAGCCCACTATGACGCTGAGTCCAGGAATCGAATCTGGGACACATTGGCGGAAGGCGAGTGCTCTCACCACTGCACCAACCCTGCTCCCCAAACAATAAAATGTTGTTTGAGTAGTGCTTTAAGATTAATAATATTTATAATTATTGATAATTATAATTGCTAGTTTGGTGGCATCTCAATTACGTCAGTGTCATGCAGTAAGTACTGTGCATATAAAATATAATCTTATGGCTTTTTATTATGAGTTGTTTTGATGCCATATTGTACATCTTACTTGCATGTACTAAATGAACTAAGCACTGACAGTCTTTATGTCACTCTACTTATATTCTCTTTGTAGAGAGAAATGTTAAAGCCTTTTTATACTTTTCCACCACTTAAAATTTTGTTTAATTTGTTTTATTTTAGCAATCAATTCAACATGCTAGCAACAGCAACAAAATTGCTCTGGATGTTTGCGAAAGGTAATTACTTTATAATATATATTTGCTTTATTCCTTTTTTCAACTCTTAAATTTATGTTTGGTTTGTAAGCTATCATGTGACAAGGCAGGTGAAAAAAAATATTAAAAAAGTAATTGCCAGGTTATTGATTTATTGTTTAATTGATTTTTAATGAATTATTTATATTGATGTACGAGTGTTAACTTCAGGAATGTCAGTTTAGTAGCTAACAAGATAACTGAAGGTGAATGACTCTGGACTCAAAATTTAAAATTGATGCAAAAGACATGCACCTCAGAAGGTTTTCCTTTCTATCTAATGGCTACTTTCCTTGGAGAGAGCACCTCTTTGAAGCTTATAATGAAAATACACATTCAAGCATTTTATTCAAATGTTAATACAAGTGCCTCAATATGTTTATGCCATTTTAATTCATTAATAAACCTGCTGACACAATAGTGTTCTTTGATGAGCTTTTAGAGATCAGAACCCTAACCTTTTGCAATTACGGTCGGTAATGTATGTGTGTTATTTGTTATAGGCACAGAAGAAAACAAACGTGGACAGAGTCTTTCACCAGTTGGATTTGGAACCCCTCTTATGACAGCCTAACAGAAGGTTTGTACTCATTCTCATGCTGTTCTTTTTGTCTTTTTGTTTGTTCATTTCTTTTGCTGGGTAGTCTTTAATTCTTTGAATTTGTTACATGTAATATTTTCGTTTTACTTTAAAATTGTTTGGCTTCTTTCCTTCCTTTCTCCCTCCCTGCCATTCCATTCTTCCATATTCCTTCCACCCTCCAACACACCCTGACCCTCTCCCTCACCTTTATATCACTCTCTGCCATCTTTCTGTGTGTCCCTACTTCTGTCCTTTGTTTGTTCTATCGTCCATCCGTCCATCCATCCGTTTCCATTCTGTTCCATCCTTTCTTCCTTCTTTCCCCTCATGATATATTTATGTCTGCACAAATCCTGTGCTTATAGGTTTCAAGACTTTTTTGTGCAACCTTTAACATTTTCTGTAATTTTTGCTTTAATTTCTTTCATTACAGTGGAAAGACATGCGGAGCTTTGCTATGCTGAGTGTCTATTTATGAGGGCTATGCTGACATTTATTCAGGTAGTTAAATCTAGCAGAAGAAATGGTATAACCAATACATGTATATGCATGCAACAAGTGCATTTCAGTTTGTTGCAGACTTAGCCTCCTACGCAGATGCTTGTCACATATTCCTCCCCACAAGCGTCTGCTCAACTGAACTGCTACTTCCGTTGACCGGCAGTGAGCCAATCATATATACATAAGCTTGTCTTCCAATTTGTGGAGAACAGCACTTAAACCCAGGATTATTTTCCTAGATGATGCATTTGAATTGAAGGGCTGAGAGCATAAAC
>JAEMWC010000532.1:587500-611024 GCA_016490735.1 Pachyseris speciosa | reverse complement strand
GCACTTGGAGGAACTACTGTGCTCGACTTGCCGCTATTCTATTAATTGTCACTGTTTTTCATAGTCCTACCACAACCCTTATTTACGCCTTTTAATTATAGTACATATTTTACTCCCTTGGTCTATTTATATATTATTATATTACCTATATATAGTCTAGTCTTTTTGTGTATAAATGTACATTTATTTGCTTTTTGTCTTCTAACTTTGTTTATGTGTATTTATATATTTTTTGAGGGCCGTAAGTTAGAAAACTGTAATAGGTTATTGCGCTTCCCTCTTTAAATAAAGTTATTGTTATTGTATTGCATATAATGGTGATTTTTCGTTTTGGGGTAAAAAATAAGCTGGAATTAAATTATCCTCAAGCCCCTTTTCGCCCGCTCTAAACGCTCATAAAACAAGTGAAGAAAGTTAGTAAGAACATCGAGTAATTTTATCCACATTTGGGGAAACAAAACATTATGGTTTTTGATGATTATTACAAAATACGAGAGAGAAACATTTTGGCGCAGCGTTTTCAAAGTTGCAATCGAATCTTTTTTTCATTTCTTCAAAAGGGGTAAACCTATCGATTTGGGCGGTCAATGACTAAAATGGATCATGAAATCATCTTTAGGGATGATTTAGAGTGGGTAGAAAGCCAAAAATACCATTTATGAAATTTTCGATTTTTTTGCATATTTTTCAAAGGTTTAAGCCTATGGTTTTGGGTCAAAATAATTTTTTTTTTCTGTGTTTGTGTATGGCTAACATGGATCAAGGAATGATATTTAGCGATGATTTAGAGTGTTTACAAGACCAAAAGACAATTTATGAGGTTTTCCAATTCTTTGCATTTTTTCAAAAGGGTAGGCTTATGGTCTTGAGTCAAAATTTGACAAAAATTGAAACTTTTTTCTGTTTTTGTATGACTAAAATGGATCAAGAAATGATATCTAGCGATGGGTTAGAGTGGGTACAAGGACATCGCCAAGATCACCAATTACGCGCTCAGAAAACCAGGCTTTTACCATCCTATAGTGGCAACAGAGCGCTTCAGATCGTCCTATGTGAATAGACTTATTTTTAGATACGATATTGATTCCTTGATGTAAATAGATGTGTAATCGTTCCAGAGCTCTAAACTTTTTCTTATCGGATATTTTTCTTATTTGATTGCTTGTAACTTGAGATATGTATTTTTATCTTTTGAATTTATTAAAGACATCTTTTCTATTTATCTATTCTATTTATGAGATTTTCGAATTCTCTGCATTTTTCCCAAAGGGGTAAGTCTATGGTCTTAGGTCAAAATTTGAAAAAAACTTAAAACTTTTTTCTGTGTTTGTGTATGACTAAAATGGACCAATAAATGATATTTAGCGATGATTTAGAGTGGGTACAAGGCAAACAAAACCATTGAGGAGGTTTCAGTATTCGTTAAACAATAATAATGTTGGATTATTCGGATTTCGAGCACTGTGTACAAGTTACCGTACTTCCTCGAATACGCTGCACCCTCCCCTGAATAAGTGCACACCCCCTCTGCCAAAGTAGCAAATAAGCGCAACCCGGCCCTCACTTTCTGAAATAGTAGGGATACAAGGAAAACCTGTTTCCATTGCCACTTTATTGCAATCTTTTAAGCTTCAACTACACCAGTATCGGCTATTTTCCGTATACTGTATTTGTATTTGAGGTGTTTCACGTTAGTGCTGATAGCCTAGAAATTAATTTAAGTAAACTGTCATTTTTTTTTTTTGGAAGAAAATTGTGTTACGTTGTTTTAATAATAAAAATTTCATTTACTGTGACCTTGATGTTTGAGTTCTTGGTGTTAGAAATGTATATTTTGGAACCTTGTGATCGTGATTTTCTTTTAGCTCCCCGAACTGTCTTAGTGAAGAACTAGAGAGCTTAAGCAACGACGACGGCAACGGCAGCGAAAACGCGTACGTCATTTGAAAATCTAACTTCTCGTTATGGTAACTCTTTCGCTATTATTCCAACTTCTTTAACTTTAAAATGTGGGCGAACTATCCTGGAGCTAAATTAGCCAAAACGGCGTTGAAGTTGGGAAAAGGAAAGAAAAGTTCACCGTCATATGCTCACGTTCTCCACAAAACCTAAAATTTGGTCATTTCACGTTGTTGTTTTGCAGAGGACGGCAAAGAAATGTACCAAAATGTAAAACGCACGTGCAGAGCTATTGTTTTTGCTCATTAAACCTATTGTTCGGCGACGTTCTCGTTGACGTTCCCGTCCTCGTTCCTTAAGCTCCCTACTCCTTCTTTGCAGTCGGCTACCCTCTTTAACTCAGTCACGTCCACGTATTTTTTCTTTCCTACTTTCTCTCTTACTTTCCTGTTCTCAAGAAAAGTACGAGCTATTATCCAACAAAAAAAGTAAGAGCTGGCTCTCAAAAAAGTACGAATTGGCACAAAAAAGTAAATGCGATCTCAACAAAAATTCGCAGCTTTGCTGAATTCGGAATGGTTACCGACTTACGGTCGTTTCGTTCCAAGTCAAAGTCTTTTCCCTCACGGTTCGTTCGTAAGTTCGTGAGTTCATTCCGCGATTTGTTTGTTTATTTGTTCACTCGTTCATCCATTCACTATATTGCAGTTCCTCTCCTTTACTCTTGTGTGGGGAAGGGCTAGGTGGTGAAGAGTGGCTGTATCACAACGCAGATTTCTTGTGTGCGAAACTCCGCTGCTAGGAGCCGAGAGACAGCAGTTTCTTTTTCAGTTCCGTAGCTTTGTCTCGTATATTCGGTTCCTTGTCGCTGTACACGTATTTCAGACTGTCCAATATATGATCCTTCAGTTCTTCTGTCATCAGTGATAAACGAATGTTTCCTGAAATTTACAACAAACAATTATTCGGATTTCAAACGCAAAATGAAAATAAGTATCGAGATGACTGACTTCCTGGAAAGGCGTAACTAACGTGACTCTACGAAGTTGGATGTCAGTTTTAAAATAGCACAAGAGTTGCCGTTTATTTGGGCCGAATAAAATTAAGATGGAGACTCAGGATTTCCAGCGCTGGAAAATGGAGTTTTCTAGAACATAACTTAGAGATGTGAAATCAGCGGAGAAACAAGAATCGGAAAAGTCGCAGAACAGAAATCGGAGAAGCGTAAGGTAGATTCGTAGAATGAGAAAAATTGTGGAATGAAAAACACAGCAAATCGGAAGAATGGAACTTGGGAATCATGAGAAGCAATGAAATGATAAAAATAGTAGAAAATTCGTACAACCGGAAAATTTGAAGAATCGAAGGGATCGTAGAACGGCGCCTGCGAATAACAGAAAAATCGTAGAACCACAAGAAGCGTAGAATCGGAAAGGCAGAAGAACTATAAAATCGAAAGATCGTAAAATTACTACTGCTGGATGAGTGACTAACTACTTACATTTGCATTTAGCGTTCTGGGCTGAGTTGCTCGAAGCATGGTTAGCGCTAACCATTGCATGGTTAGTAGTAATTCTTTATTTAAACTCGGTTAAAAATCTTCAGTAATAACAATAGCATTTTAATTACAATTATTTGCAAAAATTAAAATAACTATAAAAACTGATTTACAAGATTGCCGAGTGGGAATCGAACGTTTCAAGTGCGCGATCGATTTCCTTCTTAAACTGCCCAATTGATCTGATCGCCCCAATACTTTCAGGAAGAGAATTCCACAGTAAGGCACCGCTATAGCTAAAACTACGTTTCAAATAGTTAGTACGCGGCTTGGGTAAGTTTAACTTACGGAAAGAATCACGCAAGTCAGTCTATGTGCCGCTCACTGAATAAATCATGCAAGTACACTGGGGCTAACCCATTGAGGGACTTAAACATCATTATAGCTTTATGCTTTCTTCTTCTTAATGATAGCTGGTCCCACTTCAATGTTTCAAGAAGCAGGCTTGAATTTACCTCGCAGTTGGCTTGCAGAATAACCCTAGCAGCTCGGTTTTGCAGTTTTTGTAGTTTCTCACATAGATAAGAACTCAACCCATCCCAAACGGGGGCACAGTAATCGAAATGAGGTTGGATTAAGGCGTTATATATTTGTACTGCAGTGGATTGAGAAATGAGGGACCTAATGAACCTCAGGGCACCGATTGCCGAGGATACCTTTCTGCATAGTTCTCTGACGTGATTGGACCATGAAAGTCGGTCATCAATAATCAAACCTAATGATTTGGCATGCTCAACCCTGCTAATTGGTTGGTTATCTAATTGGATATTAAGTTCACTACAATTTTCTGCAAGGAACTTCTGACGAGAACTAATCACCATAAACTCAGTTTTCGCGATGTTTAGACTAAGCTTATTTGCTTTTAGCCAGCTATAAAGATTGGTAAGTTACGGTAATGTTAAAACCTATAGGTCGTCATGGTATTTAACCCTGGTTAGCGCTAACCATGCTTCGAGCAACTGGGCCCTGGTGGTTACAATTCAGAATAACTCGACCACAAAAAGAAGAAAAATATTGCAAAATAAAAACCTTGTACAGCTGCGTGAACTGCTTCCAAAACTTCAACTGACCCCTGACGCACCGCAGCGTATTTCTTAACCTCTGCAAAGGACGACAAGCTGTTAGAATCCATGAATCGTTGTTTAGACTAAAACCAGACCCATTCTTTTTCTTAGGGAAGATCGCTCTCTAAAGGGAGCACATGGAGATTATCAGGTCCTGTCGATCAATCCCAAAACTCGTTAATGCAAGCACTAATCATTGTTTTAAGGAGTATAGGGCTGAACACAGCAACAAACCTAAACATTCACAGACAGGCGGAATGAACAGTCCTAAAAGACGTCTGAGCATAGTTATTCTGTCAATGCTTTCTTCTCCTCCGCCATCCGGAGTTCCACTAGTCCAGTCCATTCTAAAAAAAAGATAGGCAGTGAAAGATGAACGCACACTTAAAAAACTGAACTTTCTGACACGCAAAACAAACTTTGTTCAACTGACCTTTCGATGAAGGATTTAATAGCCGTTAAAACCACTACTTGTACTTTCCATGTGTTGGCAGTGAGGGCGGATGTGAGTATAGAACAGAAGAGTTCTCCATGTTTATCTGTTGAGACAAGAAAGAAAAAAATGACGGCAAAAAAGAAAAGTATTGGAATTATCTAATCTTCAATATGCGGGTGGCTTATTACTCGGGATACTGTAAGTATACCGAGTTATAAAATGTGTCAGATTTCAGTCTTTTTTTTCTTTCTTTTTTTTCCTGTGCAGCAAAATGCACAATACAATTACGTTCCGGTGTTTGGATTGGCCAATGCACAATAGCAGGCACGTGTGTTCATTGGTTAAAGCAAACCACATAGTCCAAAGGTCGAAAGGCTAACATCACGCGACGGTTGTTTACAAGTTATGCAAATTTATCGTGTTTGAGTTGTGAAGCTAGATATTTTAAGACGGCACAGTCTGTCCCCGTGAAAAGGTTTGCCGAGTGTTAAGAATAAGTTGGAAGCCTCGCACGTGTAGTGCTTATCGGCTAATCGATATCACAAGTCGAAATCGAATGCTGTGACAGAAAAATTACAGATTTTGTTTTCGTAATGTGATACCTTCCATTTAATACGTGACCGCAAGTGAACACTCAAGCTTAAATAATCCACTTCGACCGCGGAACAAATTTTCCTACACATATCTTTGTAAAGTTGTGAAGCTGGATTTTAATACAGTACAGACTGTCCGTGTGAAAAGGTTTGCCGAATTTAAGACAAGGTTGGAAGCCTCGCACGTGCTGTGAGTATCGACTCGAATTAGAACGTTGTGACAGTTCTATATTTAGATAATCGCAAAGTTGTTTTGATGTAATTTGATCCGGATTATACCACAACTCAATCGCTGTGACAGTTCTATATTTAGAGACAAGTTTGCGAATTTTTGGTTTTCACGTGCGTCAGAAAAAAAAAACTAAAATTAAACATTTAGATTTTTTACATTCATCAGGTAAATGACATTTAAGCCAAGTAACACGCTTTGTTTTGAAAAGAGAGCAGTTTGAATTTCAAGTTCTTTTTACAATGCGCGACATCTGGATTGCTTCTGAGAAACATGTCACATACAAGGAAACGATTCGCCTTGTGTTTTCGAGTTTGTTTTCAAGCTTCGCAGAGAGAAAAAAACTCCAGATGGTGCCACTTAATCTAGAAGTAAACAACAACAGCTGACAACGAATATGGATGGCAACTCTCAAAACGGTTTAACGAGCTTTGCTCGAACGTGAACAAAAAGGTCTTACGTGAACCCAAAAGCAAACCATTCGCCGGATAGTTTCGAGAATCAGAAAGCGTGCGTCCGGCTTCTGGAACAAAAAAGTATCCCGAGTTAACGCTCATAGAGCGTCTTGTTCTAAATAATTCCGTTTAAACAAATCCAAATTTTAACTCGAGGTTTAAAAAATGCTGTTGAAGGGGAGAGTCTAAATAAAGTGTTTTTGTTACACTTCCCTAAATGCACTCTACAACCTCTGGATGCCAAAAATTAAATATGTCATATGTTTGAGTTGATTTAGTGAACCAAATCCTGTAATGCACTCTGACCTACCCGGAAAAATTACCTTCTTACCCATAAGGACAAAACCAAACCGGATCGAAAAACGCTTTTTACCCCGCCTTTTGGCGTATAGAACCGGTTACATGCTTTCTGGCGTTTGGCTTCGGTTCCCTGACTTCACGCGTTTTCCCGCGCTTTGCACCGGTGGCAAGTTTCCCGCGTGGGAATGGCATCCGGCCCACGTTTTCCCGCGCTTGCCACTAGTTACGTGTTTTACCTCGCTTGGCTCTGTTGCATGCTTTTGGTTTAACCCTTTCACCACCAAAGGCCTCCCCTTTGAAGATTAAAATCGTCTGGCGTTAACCAGAGTAAAATCTATAAAGTCCCCCTTGGTGGTGAAAGGGTTAAGTAACCGATTGGTTAGCTGAGTATTTGCTGTGATTTAATCTAGCTGTTCGCAATGCCTGTGCTTGGTTTGATGTAACTTAAATTATCTTTTCTTTATGAAGTTCACCTTGTGAATGTGTAGCATTTTTCGGCCATGAATGTCCCAGGCAAACAAACGCACAAGCTAAGAACTCTTGATTGACCTTGCTGTCCTTCTCTCCGTCGTCTTCATTCTCGTTTCCGTCATCTTCACCTTCCTCCTTTGGCTCCTGTTAACAAACAAACAAACAAACAAACGCTAATTTAAAAAACGCATACCGTAACCTAGAAACAAAACAGACGGCTTCAGCGATCCTAAAATGCTAGCGCGTAAGGAAAACAAGAATCCACAAGCGCACAAGAGCGAACAGGGCGTGTTAAGCATGCACTTAAGATAGGAGCCAAAGAAGAGTCAGGGGTGCTTACCATTTGTCAGAAAAATCCGGATGGAATAACCGTTGAATAGTGGTAAGCGATTTTTCCGAATTTACCGACCAACTGGATGAGATTGGAGCTTACCCGGCATTTACTGCAAGGCGTTCCGTCATGTGCACTCACTCGTTCTGGCGTAAAAGGACCTGGAAACGGAACGATTCGCTCAAATGGTAAGCAATTTTCTGAAATTCCGTTCCGAGCGGAAGAAGAGGACTATCTCTGGAGGTTGTCCACAATTTCCGAAAAGATTTTCCGGAAAATTACCTTACCATTTGACTTCAAACCGAAATTTCAGGATTTTTCTGACAAATGGTAAGCACCCCAGGGTTACGAAAACATACAAAAAAGGAAGGCGAGAATCTCGACCATCGTCAACTCAAGGCGAGTTTCAGTAATGACCAGCTCTCGGCTCTAAGATAGCGGAACTAAAAACCACCACTCACCGGGGCAATGATAGGAAACAAAAGCTCGGACGCTTGTTGAAATCTGTCCACAGAATATTCCTGGACGATCTCTCCAAAGCACTTCAGTGCAGCCATCTTGTAAGTGGGATTCTCCTTTCTGCATTCCTTGTATATCGAGTCCAGTACCTGAAATAACACAAGTAGTATGAGAACACACACAACTTAACCGCCGATACGACTTACTACAACATGATATGCTTCATATAATGACCTAAGTTTCCGCATCTGAGTGAGATTTGTGCGAAAAACATGACCTTCCTTTGAACTGAGCAACAAACCATGAAATACAGATAAACAATCACTTTTGCTAACACCAAAGAATTTGCGAAGTTACATGAAATTCAGAACATTCGATTGGATTTTCTAACGTAAGCCCACTAAGGTTACATTTACAGTCTAAGCCAATCAGAATACGAAGCAATTACATGTAGCCGGCGCAAAGCGCGGGAAACTACGCGCGTGCAAGTCGCGATTGGTTTTGGTTTTGGTTTTCATTGGTTGAAAAAGTGGCGCGAGTTTTCCTGGCCAATCACAGAGCGAAGCAATGCAATACCAAAGCAAAAACAGAATTACTTTCGACACTCAATTGAAAACCGCTCTAGCGAGTTATTCTAAGCGTGCGTTCCTTTGGGATGACCCAGGTCAGGGTCAATGATCCAAGATCACTCCGATCCGATCAAAGGACTCGACAAATCCTATCCCAGAGTGGATTCCTCGGTTCCTTTGAAGCACCGTGATCCGAGTGATCTTGGATCGTTGATGCTGATCTGGATCATTCCAGAGGAAGGTTTTTTTTTATCTCACTTTCTCAATGTCTGGATCGACTCTCGGAGATGATTCCTCGATGGATTTCCTGTGAACAAAAATAAAAGAAGTCAAATCAATTTAAACGCCAAACGGGTCTATGCTTGGGCTGGATTAGGATTAGGTTAAGTGGACCAAAACTCGGGATAAGAAGAAAATATATACTCGTCTTACCTGCACTTTATACAAACACAAGATACAGCTGCTAGTAAGGCTTCCTGGAAAGACAATGTATAAGAATAAGCTCCATAATTCTACGCCATCGTTCATCAATGCGGTCTGTCGGAATTTCCCAGTTTTCGTTACTCAGAAACAACTGACTTTTTTCGAACTAGTTCCCATTCGAATTCTAGATAGAGAACCCACGTGAACAACGTGTACACAACCTTATACATAACCTTATAAAGCAAAAACGATGACAATGACTGAAAACAACACAAGAACTAACGCAATACCAAACAAACAGAGGGATAAAAGAACTTACTTTGCCTGTCCACGTTCGACCAGCCAATCCGCTGACCAACGCGCTGAGTAGTTGACCAAGGTAAGGCTGGGAAAGAGAGGGCCCTGGGGTAGACATAGACATGAGGTGTTAAAAACAAAAAATCTCACTCACAGACGATTTTATTGTTGTACGTGCAAGCGGCAGCTGTTTTTTCGAACTTAATTCCTCAGCTATGATTTGCGATCAGCACTTTGTTTACAAACGAAATGCAGTTGCAGATGAATACACCAATTGTAGTCACTTATTAACCTTACGACTGTTTTCATACGACTCTTGGTCGAACAATGACCGACTCAGAGGCAGAAAACCTGTTTAACACCCCAGAACCGACAGTAATGGAAAGGCAGACAGTCACGATACTTGTCAGGTTAATAGAAAACTACATGTATATCATTCCCGTCTTACCAAGCTTCTTAGCTATCGCTGATATCGTGACAGCAGCTTGGGCCTTTGTCGACCATGACTGTGACGTCAGAGCAGAGGATGTGATCGATACTAGTTCATCTAGGTACAGTCGTATGCCTGCCTCGGTACCTGAAACAAGACACGTGATGAAATAGCTATAGGCAAAACACATATAGTCACTTCAGGTAGCGCAAATGATTGGTTAATCACGTGGAAGCTTGTGGAACAGTTTTCAACTGAGAGTTTAAAGTTCAAATCCCAAACAGTAACTCTGACCAATCAAAACAGACACAAACAGCGTAATGCACCAATCACAACTCCATGCTATGCGTGTTGCTAGTGACAGGTTCCAGACGGCACCATAACTTTATGAACCCAATTTGTCGCGTCAGGCTGACTGACGATCGCGCAATAAAAGTTTCAGCGCTAGAATAACAATGCTTATTACCTGGAGTATTCTCCAACCAAATTTCCTCCCACAATGCATCATTCGAAGAAGAACTGTTGTTGGCTGTAAACATAATCACAAGTGAATTGCTTATTTCCTTCCAATAAAAGTTTGGTAAACAAATTTCAGTAGCCAACCAGACAACTTGAACTTCAATAATTACCGTCAGGGTTTTTCTTTTCATGCATGGCGAAGAAGACCGCTGGCAGAGCCTTGGCTGTATGACGCTTCATTACATCCGGGGAATACCGGGACATTGCTTGTAGGGTAAGACCGCAGGCTAACCGCAGACCACCATCTGAAAAACAGGTCAATAATGTTATCAAAGCATTGAAAACATTTTATTTACTTAACAGTAAATATTTATCAGATAAAATACAAACGGAGTGTATGTGCAGTGTGCTATATCGGTTAGGATCTCACGGGAGGTGTTCATCAAATTAAAAAGTAGTTTTTGGCTTTTTTCTAACTTACGATGCCTAACAAATAAAAAAGTTCTTTGTTTTACCTTCCTTTTCGAAATACCAGTTCTTTATTTTGTCAATAAGTTTCTCGACGCTGCTGTCCTTTGCGACCTGAAAACCATCGATGGCATAGAATTTAAGAAACCTGAATTGTCAATAACAATTCATTAATGATCACAATCATGTTTGGTCTTACCTTGACCAGATGACCAATAGCAGTGGCGTATGATTTCCTCACAGAAGCGCTACGATCACTTAATCCAGATAACAATGCATTTAGCAGCTTCCCTGTGTTTACAAAGATGATACACAGACTTACAAATTGACATAGGGTTATCAAGGAGTTTTTGTGACCACTGAATTTTGAATAAGCTCACCTAAAGTGTCTTGGAAGCAAAATAAAAGGGAAGTGCAAACATAGCCTGCATTTGGAAAATGTTAGGAAATTTTCGCAAACTGATGAAAGGAATTCGCTAACATCGAAAAGTTATCGGGAAGCAAGAGCCTTCTACGATATATAGCCTCCCGCTGAAGTTTGAAAGCTTACCAGCAAACGGAGTTAAATCCTGACAACACTGCATTGAAAGAGAAACAACAAAACCAGCACTTCCTGCCTAAAGAAAACGGAACATCAAAATTTCATTACCACATACTGACTGGTAAATGTAAAAGAAACTTTTTCCGGCAAAAAATTTTTCCCTCGTCAATGGCTGAGGTCACATTTTCTTACGCTAAATTGATGGGTATGAATAAAGGTACAGCCGCAATAGCCGGTGCAAATTTGGCCGTTTAGCCCCACTAAAAGACTCTAAAAATGTGGAAAACACTAAGTCGAGGACCCACCCTCTGTGTGGATTTGATTTGTACACATGGACATGTGACCAGCCGTAACCAGGGTACTTTCGCTAGGGAGGAAGAGAGAGGACCTTGGGAACGAGGTTGGTTATTTAAAAAAAAAATGAACACTACAGCCACACACCTTTGTTCCCAGTCCCACACCAGTTCGAAGGAGATCGGAGAGTCTTGGTACGAGTTCTCGAAGCACTGTGCTGTCCACATATTGAACGCACTGTGAAAGAAAAGAGAACAAAAAATATGATGTGGAATATTTTGAGGGTTAATCAAAAGTAGTGAGTTTCGACGTCTTTTCATCGGAGGCACAAACGGAAAATGGAGGCCAAAATTAGCCTGCATACAGGCTCTTCTTTGGGCTATTCAGAGAGGTTGGCGCTCGGTCAATAATCAAGGCAAAAATCAGCATTTACCATGTTGATTGTTTCCATCATGGGAGACATCTTGGATGCAGCGATTCTGACACCTTCAAGCTACAAAAATTAAAATACACATTTAACACGAAAGTGCTCACTTTTCACGCTATAAAAGGCCGAACCGAAAAAAGAACATTGAACACGTACCTTCTCTTGAACCTCTTCACTTTTGTGAAGTTGCAGACTTAAATAGTTCATTTGCTGTAAAACAAAAATAATACCAACGTCACGCCTACATTACTTCCGGGTACTCAGTACTTTAAGGCAAACTTTCCAAACCTGATTTTCTAATCCACTGAGTGACTCCAGCAGAGCAATTACCAGCTGCGGAATGTGAGGTTTCAGCAAGACACCCTGAAGTTTGAAAAAATACCAAAAAGATAATTGACACAACAAATGTCTTCAAGTAACAACAATGTGATACGCGCGCTATAGGTAGTTTGAAATCCATCCGCACAATATTTTTCCACATAGATAGAAACAAATAAGGCTTACCATTCAGAGTAGAAACGAAATAACAACGTACCGCATTTTTGCTGATCTTGACTATTGTAGATAAACTGCAAAAAGAAATTATACAGGGGGATTTACTAAACAAGAAAACAAGGTCTTAACTTTACAGCGGTTAACAGATGCCTTCCCAGTACACTAATAAGTTAATTTCTACAAAGACCGAAAAGCTCCAAAAGTGTACAAGTCTTTCTTTACCTGATACTCCTGACCTCTTCAGCCCTGCTGCCCACTCCCTTGTGTAACAGAGTCGGTAGAACTAATGCGATAGCAGTTTCCCCTAACTTGCCTTGATTCACGTCACACACGCGAATTGAAACCTGAGCAAAATAGTAACTTTCAGTAAATATCTTTTGAGCTGTAAGGTGCTCTGCTCTAACTTCCAGCAACAAGCTGTCGTAAACGTCTCAAAAAGACCCTTCCCTCACAGAGAACCTAATCCAAGTCACACAGCGTCCAGCGTATTTTGAATGAGTAAAACCAAAAACACTAAGCGATTGGGCCGTTGTTTTCGAGTAAGGAAGCTAAGTCATTTGCGTGATGCAGACAGTGAAACACGCGCCATACCTTACTTAACGTCCTGCAAGCCACCTCAGCTGCTTGCCTCACAGATTCCTGCAAAAATAGAAAGAAAAGAAAGATAAGTTTTAAATAAAATGTTCAACGAAGGAAAAAATGTTATTTAAATGTCAGTCTGTTCATTTGTCAGAAAGATAAATAACGCTTCTCGTCATCCTTACGATTCCAGTTTTTATTGCACGTTAATTTGCCTCATACACTAGCTTAAAGTAAACATGAATAAACTAATAACTGCATAGTGCAATTCCTACAAACCTTGATATCGTCGCGTGCTCTAAAGCACAGCTCCCAGAGTCTAGGGATTGACTCGAGCATGTCATCTACAGATCGACCGCTGAGAAGATCACTGAGGGCCATGCAACTAGGACAAAAAGATCATACAATGTGAGATGCATACGAAGACACTGGAGTACTCTTAATAATCTTACATTCGGAAAACACATACTTCTATTAAGCTTACGACAATACAATGACCATATACTAGCGTTAAGAGAGTTCAAATGTTCTCTTTCGGCCGCTAACATTCGCGCACATTGAGTGACATTGTCCGTTCCTTTGTAGAGTCTAGTCAAATTTCATTGTAATCGATGGTCCCGGGTCTTTAACTAACGTGCGCTGTCCTGAACTCTGGTCAATTATTTTGAGATTCAGTTTAGTCTATCCTTTAACTGGCTTAATCTCCCTCACCTTGACTGCCTTACCCTCCAAATGTTGCTTTCTAAACTGGTCATCAAGTCCTGCAGTATTTCATTCACATATTTATCAACCTAAGAATATAGGAAGGCAATAAGAAAGAGACCAAAGTCTGTGATCAGCAACTGCTTTAACCGCGGAATATGCCAGTCTGAGTCTTGGAACCCGAAGCGTTGTCCACGCGATTCTGATTAGTTAAGTAGCATGTCATATGAACAAGTCAAACGTTTCACATTTTAAAGAGCGAGGTTACTAACAGCTACTAAGGCCTCATGCGCCACGAGGCACGATGACGACCGGTAACACTAACAGCTACTGACCGTTTTCTTTGTCTCTGGAACAAGTGCTGCCCAGATGCTCGCCATTGCCTGCTGAATCTTCATATTAGGATCATACTGATATCTGAAGTTAAAACAACACAGAACACATGATAATGAAGGCACTACAAAGAAAGTAAAGGAAATCTTTCCATTTTTTCTTATGCTCTCGCTTATGTTACGTTACCACTGTAAGCTAGGATAGTATAAGCGGCGAAAAGGAAACAGCGTCCGCCACATTGAGCCATCCTTACACTTTACATTATTTTTACCTGAAAAGCTTTGGTACAATTTTAGGGAGAAAAGGCTCCAACTGTTCTCTGGAATGAGCTGCTATGGACGAAAAGCCAAATGCAGCACCCTTAAAGAAAACGGAATTAGAGTCAACAATCATACAACGTAGTTAACCTCAAAGACTCTGAAGAAGACAGAACATAACGTACCTTACGAGAGTTCCAAAGGGCATTGTGATTTGCAAGATGCATAAACTTGTAAATCAGGTCTGGCTGGTTTAGGTCACTTGCGATGGAGCATAGCTCTTTGTATGTTGATAATCCTCCCCTATATTCAAAATATAATTTTATATAGCAATAGAAAAGGTTTTGTCCCATCGTCATCGTCATTATCATCATCATCCCCTTGGGTGTACAGGAGCTTTTTTGATGGATTACTTCAAACACCTTGGCATCTTTTAGCTTAATTGAGTTTACTTGGCGTTACCCTTCATTTGCATGAACATTGAAGAGACACATGTTTGTTTCGCCGCTGTTACAATTTGATCGCAGAAGGAAAGCACTTTCGATAATGTCCTTGCAAACCCAGAAACTATTATACTCCTCGACTACAAAACAACAAACCTGATTTTCAACAGACCACATAACACAACAGACGAGCATGTTTTACGCACCCCTCAGGAGCTCGACCCAGCTCTCCCTCTTCAAAGATCTTTGTGTCACCAGTGATGGGCTGGTTACGTCTGCAATACCATAGTAAAAGGATCATGTATGTGTATCAGCGCGATATCAACTTACTTATATCAGCCATTCAATAATTCTCCAAAAATAAATAACAATAATTCCCCTCACCTCCTACCCGTCATCAACGTGTCAACTAATATGGACACCAGTTCCTCTTTATTTTCCCCGCCTCCATACTCGTACACTAGACCCAGGCCCTTTGAGGCTACTTCTTGGGTGAGATCTGAGTCAAACAAAAGAAATCAGAGTTTCCTGCTAGAAATATTTGCATGCTCGAAAGATGTAACAAACATTTCGTACCGTTTGTTTCTCCTAACATGTTCATGAAGACAATCTGGATCTCTTTCAGGTTTGCCTGAAAAAGAAATCGCAGCACTTTCAGTGACAGATAGTTTGCCTTTGAAACAGAAATGATAGTGAGCAAATTTCCCTCTCACGTTATTTGTTTACACAAATTTACATAACGTGACACCCATTAGAGTCCATGCTCTGAAGATGGCAGATGAAACTGGTCACATTTTTGAGAAACTTCAGCATTTTTTCAGCCTTGTATTTTAATTTGAAAAATTTCCACAAATTCGCACAACAGCAAAGAGCACTAGTAAAACAGAAGCGTGCTTCAACAAAAACAAAGTTGTACATGAAGTAAAAATGGAAAGAACAGAGTGCAGCTAGAATACTGGTAAAACAGAAACAACTGAACCTGCACAACTTTGTGGGCTGCGGAATACTTCACAAGGGATAGCAACCAAATGCAAGAAGCCTGATAACAAGAAAAGAAGGTACAAAAACATCACTCATACGACTACCTAATATCACAATTGAGAAAACAAATGGTTCAAACAGTTGAAAACACAAGCAAAAGCATCCAAACAATACATACTTAAAATTCAAAATGTATGATGAAATTTGAAATGAACTTGTAGTTGCTCAGCCATACATTCATAAACTTCTGCAGGATTTCGTTATTTCTTAAGATATATGTAGAGCGCCACATATCCTTAATTAACAAATATTGTAACAAATCAGTGAGTTTCATCTTTACGTAACTTAAACATCACGGTGGCCTTTGTGAGAAGTGAACCACGTCTAAATCGTTACCTTATTGGCAGCTTTGATGTTTTCGTTGTCTTTCTCTTTTTGCGTTTGTCTCACTTTGGACTAAATCCAGTTTAGGATTCGTTTAAAGTATCATCGCATGTTCTTTTTCTCTGGTCTAAATCTTTAACCCACCTGCCTAACATACGGGACAGCACTAGTGGCGTACTTGTTGATGATCATATCAATCAGTTCTTGCATAACTCCTCCCCTCTCAGCACCTGCATCACCGCTATCCAGCTGTTCCACCACCCAAGGATCACGTGCAACCTCTGACTCTCTGCCCGCCCCTGCACACGATAGAGCCTCCCCTACAGTGAATTGCAGCTCCACTTGACGAATCTGCTCAGAGAGAGAAAATAAAGTTCTTTATCGAACGTTACATAGGCCTTTTAGAAACTTATTGGAGGCGACAGTCCAAGAGGATTACAAACAATAACCAGTGCCTGGCACTGAGAAACGAATGACGGTTGGCCTGGTTGAAGCTGTATCGATGTATTGATCGAGGGTCGAAGAGCACACGTAAATTGTGATCAGCGGTACTGTTCGACCACTGTCCCATAAACATGTGTGTTTGACCCTCGATGAACGATTTCGAGAGAGTTTCACCGGTTTGGTCTTGGCTTCATTTCTGACTGATTAAAAATCCAATCTTGAAGTGGAGTCATAAAGATGTACCTTAGAAGCTTCGCACAGTCCATCAATCAGTTTCTTGTGATGAGGAAATTTCTGGTCTCCAACCAACAGGAATCCAAGAGCATGCGCAGCGTGTTCCTTCACCTGTCAGTCAAAACATTTGACTAGTGTTTTAGTTCGGGCTATTTCCCTTTAACTACTTTAACCTGTTTTTACTTGCAGCTCACTCATCGTTTAATATGTTTAAACACTTTGATTCTGACCTGTTTCATCCCGAACAGGCTCAACCATGCAGGCTTCTGAATCAACAAGGAGTACTGGTGTACTTATTGTAGCTAATCCATCACATACACCTGCAGCTACCCAACGTTTTCTTTAGTCTCCAATAATTTTTACCGAGACAGACTTATACATCTTAACATGGAGAGGAAGAGCATGGCATGATTTTGAAATCTTGTGAAACATTAACACCGCAGCGACCAAATCTACCAGACATCAGATGGAAGTAGAATCAGTAAATTCAACGAGATGAAGATAAAATTTTCTTACCTTATTTTCTTTTGCCTTTTCCAGTAAATCGAGTAATTTTTCCACCACAATCAACTTAGTGATGAGCTCCTTTTCTTCTGAAGACGCATCATCTTATGCGCGCAGCAAAACAAGAAACACAGTGTTACAAGTTAGAGATCTCTTGCTATCATTGAAAGGGAACCAGTTCCAACACGGTAAGCTAATGTCTGAAACTACAGTGTAGCGTATTCGAGTGTTAGGACAGCTTGAGTGTCTTAATGACCCGGAAACCGACGCTTGAGGAAACTGCACCTACTGACGGACAAGGCCACCATGCGCCAACAGCTAAGTTTCCTATCGCCCTCTCCCTCCTCCCACCCCCCCCCCCCCCCCCCCCTCCACTCCAGGTAACCAGGGGTCAACCAAGGCACTTGCCCAGGTAAAAATTTTGAATTTAAGTTACATTTTTCCTTCCTTGTGTGTGTGCCTTAGTTTTACAGAGGCGTAAGCATGTGTTGATGTTTCTCTAAGAGGTTATACTTTGAAAAATAACAAATGAACATTTAAGAAGTGTTTTTTGTACCCACTGCCTCGGTGACAATTTTAATCTAGCTACGGTCCAGAGGTTGGGTGCACATCATGGAAGTAACAAACTCACTCCTAAAACGTTTACATATTATTATTATTATTATTATTATTATATATTATCTTCATCATCATCAGGTCGGAGAGCTGCTCCGGGCAATCGTGAACCAAAAGTCAGTGACAGAAACGGGCAACTGCACCTAACACCAACTCCAAGTGTTCTTACTACCTAATGTGTCATCCGGTGCGATCGACGCGGGTGCTTAGAAGTTTTTAAAGAAGCATACTAACCTTGTTCCATCAGTTCGACTCCTGCTGGGAGAGGAAGTGGTCCGTTGCGAGCAATCTCACCAATGGAGTTACAAGCGGAGCAGCTCATCAGTGCATTTCTACTGCTGACAAGTTTGACTGAAAAAACAGTAAGAAATGTGAATGATAACTACAGAAAGAAGTGACATGCGCGCAAAGTCTGTCGTTCACTTTTGAAAATTTGAGAATGCATGTTAACTATGGTTTCACATGTCAGAAAGTCATGAGCAAACATTTGTTTTTTCAACGTTACACTCAAAAGGGTTATACTTTAAAAGCAAGAGCAAAACACAAGAGGGACACCACCTCCTTTGAAAGAAACTTTCTACGACGTAGAGTGTAGGATGTTTAATATCAGACACGTATCAGCCCATGCAATGCAATAACATTGCAAGGCAATACAAACCTATTTTTTCCACACTGTGACTTAGCAGCTCAGTGTCCTTAGACTCTTCAACTTCCATATCCTCCAGCGTCAGTTGCTCTGTGTGTACAGCCTTTGATCCCCCCTGATACAGGTGTCTTGCTATGACGAACCCCAATGTACTCACTGAACCAAGCTGCATCTCAAAAAGCTATAAGATGTCACAGAACAGATGTTCACAACAAAAAAATAATGATGAGTGCAACATGCAAAGATAGTTAATGAGACAGGATCGCCCGGGTGAGAAAAGAACAAAAGATACTAACTGACGATTACGTAACCTGAGCAGAAAGCATCATCACAGTCAACAGATGACGTCATGCTGCTCAGGTACATTGTGGTTCCAGCTCTGAAGACTGATTAGGGAGCTTTAGCAACGACGACGCCGACGGCAATGAAAACGTCACTTCAAAATAGAACTTCTCGTTTTTGTAACGCTTTCGCTATTATTCCAATTTGTTTAACTTGGAAAATACTGGCGAACTATTCAGGGACTAAATTGTTATGAACGCCATTAAAGTAAGGAAAAAGAAAGAAAACTTTACAGTCACACGCTCCCGTTCTCGAGAAAACCTAAAATTTGGTCATTTCACGTTGTTCTTTTGCAGAGGACGGTAAAGAAATGTACCAAAATGTAAAACGCACGTGCAGAGCCATTGTTTTTGCTCATTAAGGCTATTGTTTTGTGGCGTTCTCGTTGCCGTTGCCGTCGTCGTTGCTAAAGCTCCCTATTTTCTTTGGAGTAATGCGTAACACGTACGAGTGAGCCACAATAACCCAGAATTGATGGACGAAGTGGATTGAGTGGAATTCACTTTATTTAAGGAGTGTTAATTTGGTTAAAATTTGCTTGTAGGTATTCAATTGGTGTAGTAAGGTAAACACTTGTACCTCAATTTGAGCAATGATAAATACCACATCATACGTTTTGTGCAATGGCAAGCTAGAGAGAAAACTCCACAGAAACTATATTTGAGGATGTTTCATGCTCATTTAAATACAGTATATGTAGTAACAGCACTGTACTGCCATTGACTCTACAACGCCTCCAGCTCACCCCGCTATCGAGATCTTTAGAAAGTTCTCTGATCACATTCACAAAGGATGCATCACTCATGGAACATGTCACAACTGCCAGTAGCTGCCCAGCATACTGACGTGCATCATCTCTGCTTGAGTATGTAAAGCTCTTCAAGGAAAAAAATTAAGCAAGTGAACCAAAATGAAAATCGAGACTTAAGTGGTGCTGGGTCATTGTTGTTTGAATCTGTGAATGAACTCTTAAACTGTGACCACTTTTGAGTGACCATTCAAATGAAAGCTACTGAAATTACGTTCCTGTTATCGTTCATTATTCTGCGGCAAGGTCAGTGCTAGCTTTTCAGTTTCGGTGCAAATCCTAACGTATGACTTTTCCAATGAAACCTGTACAAAGCTGCAGCACTTCCTTTGCACCACTTATTCTGCGCAAAATGGATCTAACTTCTGTGTCAGCTGTGGATGAAATCCATGCACACATGCATGCATTCTGTGGGACGTAAAAGAACCCACACACTGTTCAAAAAGAGTAGGGGACGTAGTTCCCGGTGTGGTGGTCTATCTCTCATCTGATGATTAAATGCTCGGAGATATTAGCTGCACAAGCTACTCTAAAATCCGAGGGTAAATAATGTGATGATGATGATGATTATGATCAAGCAACATCAAGAAAAAACGGAAGTCAATTTTCTTCTATAGACAGGTCACTGTTTTTAACCAAGACAATATCTGTTCTTTCAAATTAATTTGCCCTAAATGTCGTGGTTTAAATGTTAATACTGTTTGTTCTTGTTAACTCTATCTTAAATTTTAATCTAAGGTGTAACTACAGGGGTGGGGAGGGTTTCCTATTTTAGTTGGGGGTGGAGTCAGGCAATAAAACCTTGCCGGGGACCTAGTGTCCTTTTGTTTTATGCGCCTTGTGCTCTGCACTGAATCTGTAAATAAACACTTTCCTTGTACCGATGGATGTGTTGAATAATCACGTTTAAATTATGTGGAGAAAATTTGTTAGCATACAGATAAAAGTACTGAAAGCAGTATTTGCTCTGAAATGTTTTCGTCTTCTGAACCTTAACTTGTAAGTAAAGATCATGGAACCGGCAGAGTCAAAACAAACCTTGATCCAGTGTAGCTTATCATGAAATATAGCAGCTAACTTTTCTGGTGCTACAACGACAACTTGAAGCAGACAGCACAAAGCAACAGCATGGAGATCAGCTCCTAAAAGATTAAAAAAAAAAAAAACATTCCTACATAAGTGGCAGCAGGGCTGGCCGTGGAGATGGAAGCGAAACCACTATTAAACTACATACCTCCAATAGGCTGAAGTGCCTGCCTTGTCAGATCGATGTACTTCCCCAAAGCACTTAATGGGAATTCTAAAAAAACCAAACAACCGACTTAAACACAGTTGATAATAAGGAACCATGCCAATACATGTGCAGGTGACTGTTTGAAATATTAGTAACATACAGTATGTTTATGACAGAGACTCTCATGCCAAAATGCTGAGCTCCTCCAGACGTTAAGTGCCAAAGAACTAAATAAAGTGCTTTTGTTGCATCTCGAGAAAGAAGGATACTTATATCGTAACTACTAGAAGTACTGGGTTTAGTTATGTAAAGCACAAAACATAGTCTTTTAGTAGCTTTTTTAAGGACTCCAGACAATCAAGAACGAAGCATGTTGCTACTGGCCATTTCCATCTTCACAAACCAAACGTATATTTACCTTCAAAGTCAAAACCAGTTAAGAGTTTCTCCACATATTTTGCTACTGATGGAAGAGTGCAGTTTTTGATTTTGTCCCCCTCAGTGACCCCTGCTGCATGCTCCAAACACTTTTGCAGATACAGCAGCACCTAAAACAAATGATCAAAGAACATCTATAACACACTGAATGCTGGTCCTCATTGATATCCAGGTGTCTGCAAACAAGAAAGGTGAGTAGACTGCCTGTAGTACTCCCTTTCCAGAGAAATGAGTGAGTCAACTAACCATTTCAGAAAGAAAAGCAAAGGAGAGAAACACGTTTTACAAGACTTCAGTAAGGGGATCTTAATCACTCACTCCACTGGTGTCACAATTGTTTTCCTCTTTTGACTGCAGCCATGATTAGCTCGCTCATTCAACCACAGGGTATAAGAGCCTAAGTATAATGAAGTGTAGAGGGACTGGGAAAATGCCTTCTATTATACCAAGGGTTTAATGTACATAAGGAAAAATGATAACAGTTACATGAAGATCAACAAACTGAACGAAATTGTGCCATGGCACAATTTCATTGTGTAGAATCCTTCGAGTGAGATACCCCCTTCTTTGACATTGATGTACAATTCAACGGGGACAGACCGCAAACAAATGTTGCTTCTAAAAATGTCTGCATGTAATAACTGTTCATCAGTCGGATACCTAAAATGACTGTGTGCAATTCCACAATTGGTTTTGGCTCCATCAAATCCTATACAAATTGCAGAACATTTTAGGAGGAGCCACCCAAACTGTGAGCACAGTTAATGACAATACAGATTAGCAAGGAAAGCAAGTCCTGCATAATATAATTAAAAGTGATCGAGAAACGTTTTGAAGAAATCCCACCTGCTGTCATGCAGCTGTTTGATGTTGTGCTTACCTGTGAAAAGACTGGTGGAGCAAAGGGTAATGCTGTTGAACCAGCTGTGTAACATGATTTACCTCTAAGTCTCTCAAGGGCCTGGAGATGAATTACGAACATTCCATGGGTAAATGAACTCATCGTATTCCAACCCAAGACCAAAAATATTCGAAAAATATTTGAGAAAGCTGTGAAAAGGATTTGGTGCAACATATCAAGCAGTAAAACAACACCTTTTGAGCCACAAAGGACACCAATTCAGCAAAAACAGGAAGCACATCCTGGGTTTTGTCATCAGTGGTTGACGTTGGCCTTAATCCCTTTTTTGCTTCTTCTTTTACATCATCTTTCCTTCAATAAAGGTATTATCAGAGTTTGAAAATCTTAATAGACTGATGTTGCTTATTGGAAAACTCAGCTGGTATATGTTACAGGAAACAGATGACTGATGACTCTGTTAGCTTGTGTTTGATAGTTTGTAATTATCAAACAGTGAAAGACTGGGGCTAGTCCATTGAGAACAATTTGTATAAAGGGCAAAGACCAAAACACCCCAATGCCCAATGGTGCGAGTTTAGTGTGATCTAAAGATAACTGAACCACAGAAGCAATAAAAGTAGAACTGCAAGTACACTAACGTTTAATTTCACATCATAGAATGGTAAATCATAGAAGGGTAAATCATTTCTTTCCATTCCTGTTAGGTTTAGATTTTCTGTGTACATATACAGTAGAACAAGAATAAAGTTCTTCAACATCCTGCTATGAGTATTGTTCTTCAGTTAAAAACAGTTTGTTTCTTTTTGTCATACCACAAGGGTGATAATGATCACTGGGGTTGTTTTACTTACACATCAGCGACAGCCAACATGCACACATATCGTGATGAGACATGAGTTCTGGGAAACACAGCATTAGCAAACTGGACAGCAACAAGTCTTGCTTGATGTGTATCCTGCAAACCATTTTTGATTCATTAAGATCAGTCAAAACTGCAGCACATACATGTATTACTAAATATTCTAAACTTGCAGGCATTAACTAAACTTTATCTTTAAATGTGCACAATTTGGAAAGTAATAAAGTAATTATTATTATTATTAATATTATAATTATTATCATTATAGAGTTTTCCCCAAGTTACAACACTGGCAGTTATTTTAGACACTGCATGTAATTCAGTATAAATTTTCATAAAGTTAAATTTGCATTGTTTTAATTTTGTCCTTACCTGTTGTATGTAGTTTAGTATCAGAGCCTCAATCAATGCTAGTATGGTGCTGTCAGCATTCTTGTATGATGGGGCCATCATAGAAAGAGCTTCTTGAACTGCTAAACGAGTGTCAGACTGTTCCTAGATTATATGAACACATGAGGTGAGTTTTTCAGTCACTGCTTCAACAGCCAATGTAGTTTGCACACCTATGATGGAAAGATCTTTGACTTCCATCAAGGCGTTATAGTTACAGCTCAGTGACTGTCTGCAGTGTAGATCAGAGGCCTGGTTAATTATTAACACA
>JAEMWC010000532.1:535000-582500 GCA_016490735.1 Pachyseris speciosa | reverse complement strand
GACCCATCTAGAGGTCAAGCGAGTGAGCGACTGTGAGCAAGAGTCAGTGGCAGAGCGAGTGAGCGAGTGAGTGAGAGTGAGTGAGCGAGCGAGTGAGTGACAGTGAGTGAGTGAGTGAGTGAGCGAGCGAGTGAGCGAGTGAGCGAGTGAGTGAGTGAGAGTGAGTGAGTGATCAACCAACTGCCTTTCCCCCAATCACTATAACTCATTTATTGCACTTGCCCAACTCATGATCATGGGTTAGGACAAGCCATGGTGTTTTCTTGAAAGAGAGAATAGAGACGTTGTTTATAAAAACAATCTGTGGCACCTGGAACACCAACCTGGCATAGTGCTTGGAAGAGTCTTTGAATAAGTGCAACGTCTTTGCAAAACAGCTGCGGGATTCGCCTGACAAAATATAATGAACAATACAAATATTTAAGGTGTGGAAAATTAACATTCAAACAGAAGGAAATTTCATTTTGATTTAACCCATTGACTACCGCAGGTTTTTACATTTTCGGAGTGATTTTCCACCTATAAACGATGAATAGCAATTCGTGACTCTTTATTTGAACTACCAGGGAAAAGTGGTGCTGTCCTAAGCCACTGGAGGCTCAAGGTTTCTGAAAACGTCATTTTGACGTAGCTATTTTTTATCCGTGAAGCGACAACAATGGCCCAAGTTGGGTTTGCTTGCGATTTCTGCTAAATTTACAGCCATTTTTCATCTTTAGCGGCTGCCTGATGAGCATCATTAAGCGTGACGGTGGCTAAGAGTCCACTTTCTCAAAGAATCGAGCAAGGTGATGTACTTTGTTGTTGAATTTGGCTTGTTACTCGACGAACTGGGAATTTGGCCGGTCGAACACTTAGTAACTTTGGGACTCGACTATTGATGAATTTCTCGACCTACTGCCACATATTTTGGAATTTCTGTGTACTGAAGATGACCACGAGCAGGAAATTTTGGCTGTAGGTCGGAGTGGCTGTAGACTTAGTTTATATGTGAAAGAATTGGGGGAAGGAACGGGCGCTGTCAAAAATTCTCGTTAGTTCCCAGCATGCAATGCACTCAAGATGTTGAAAATGTCGGGAAGGCCTGAATGCACTGGAACAAAAGGCTGTATCTACGCTCGGGAGAAGAATATGAACAAAAAAAGTCATTTCTAAGCTAGAAAAAGGACTGAATTTCGCCGTTATGATGGTTGAATTTTGGTTTTTCGACGATGATTTCCCTAAAAAACATGAAGGCAAAAAGGGGCATTTTTGTTGTTTCTCTTTGACGTTAAAAACGGCCAGTTTCGTTCTTGTCCAAACTCAAAAGGCCATATTTGGTAAAAATCGCTACGTTTCTTGCATTTATTGGATATTCAAATTTAAAGGGCATTCCATTTCGTGCTCACAACTAACAGTTAAGGCAATATTATTCCTGCGATTGAGAAAGTTGCAATGTTTTGAAGCATGGGAGTTTTTCACGGCCGGTTTTGGCCGGCATGGGTGCCAATGGGTTAACTTACTTTGCTAGTTTTCCTATTGCTGTATATGCCAATCGTCTCAGCTTAGGGTCCTGCAAGACAAGCATTTCTTATCAGCATCTCTGATGGAATCAGTGGATGATGATGATGATGATGATCATCATCATCATCATAATAATAACATATTTTACAAGGGGCGGAAACCCTTCAGCAAAAGCTGTTATAAATGGATGCCCTATATAATGGATGATGTAATAATACAAGTAATAAAAATGTAATAATACAAGTAATAAAATTACCACAATAAGAAAAATATCCCATATAAGTTACAATATAAAAACTAAAATAGGTATTTAAATAAATTAGGCAAGGTTAAAATTTGATAAAAACAAATCCTTAACCCATTGACTTCTAGCCGTTTTTACATTTTCGGAGTGATTTTCCAGCTATAAACAATCCATTAAGCATTTCATGACTCTTCGTTTGAAACTACCATGGAAAAGTGGTGCTGTCCTAACGCACTGGAGGCTCAAGGTTTCTGAAAACGTCATTCTGATGTAGCTATTTTTAATCTTTGGAGCTACAACAATGGCCCAAGTTCAGTTTGTTTGCAATTTTTGCTAAGTTTACAGCCATTTTTCATCTTTAGTGGCTGCCTGATGAGCATCATTAAGCATGGCGGTAGCTAAGAGTCCACTTCCTCAAGGAATCAAGCAAGGTGATGTACTTTGTTGTCGAATTTGGCTTGTTACTCGACGAACTGGGAATTTGGCTGGTCAGACACTTAGTACCTTTGGGACTCAACTATCGATGAGTTTCTCGACCTGCCGCCTCATATTTTGGAATTTCTGAGCACTGAAGATGACCACAAGCATGAATTTTTGGCAGTAGGTCGGAGTGGCTGTCGACTTAGTTTATATGTGAAAGAATTGGGGAAAGGAACGGGCGCTGTCAAAATTTCTCGTTATTTCCCAGCATGCAATGTGGTCGAGATGTTGAAAATGGCAGGAAGGCCCGAATGCACTGGAACAAAAGGCTGTATCTACGCTCGGGAGAAGAAAATGAACAAAAAAAGTCATTTCTAAGCTACAGTGTAGAACAAGGACTGAATTTTGCCATCATGGTTGAAGTTTGGTTTTTCGACGATGACTTCTTTAAAAAACATGAAAGCAAAAAGGGGCATTTTTATGGTTTCTCTTTGACATTAAAAATGGTCAGTTTTGTTCTTGTCCAAACTCAAAAGGCCATATTTGGTAAAAATCGCTACATTTCTTGCGTTCATTGGATATTCAGATTTAAAGGACATTCCATTTCGTGCTCACAACTGACAGTTAAGGCAATATTCGTGCGATTGAGAAAGTTGCAATGTTTTGAAGCATGTCAGTCTTGTGCAGCCAGTTTTGGCCAGTGTAGGAGTCAATGGGTTAAGCTTGGTTTGAAAAATCACTAATGAATCTTTCAAATGCGATGGTAGTTTGTTAAAAGTTTGGGCAGCTGAATAACTGCAGCCTTTCTTTGCAGATTATGTGAGTACTTTAGGAATTGAAAAAAAACTGCCATAACAGTTGATTGATCTTGACTTCCTAACTTACTTTCCTTTAATACTATATTAGCAGTCCTTGATCGAGGTCGTTGTAGCGTTCTTAACCAAGGAGCTAAATTATTCCAAAAGAAGCCACAGTAATCTAACCTAGGAAGTATCATAGTCGAAAAAACTCTTTCAGCAGAGAAGACCATCAGACTGTCGTGCACCCTATGTAACAAACCAAGTTGACAAGATACCTTCTTATTTAGTCATGTGACATGCTCTTTAAAAGATAGAGACTGGACAAGGAAAATGCCTAAATACTTATTGAAAGACATGTGATTAAGAACTTGACTTTCTAAATAAACACCTCCAGTGTTAACAGAATCAAATTGATTCAGTTTCATAGCAGTTTTCTTGGGGTGAATAAACAATTCAATCATATTAGACCAATCCAGTAGAAACTTAAGCTTGTTATTTAATGTTTGCTTCAGCTACTGGTCATCATGAGGTGACTAGATCAACTGCTGAAACATTATTGGGTGGCGAGTTCAACCTCTCATCCAGCATTATTTTTTCACCTGCACCTGATTGCAGGTTACAGTGACAGCAAAATCACTGCTTGATGAAGACCAGACATACTGGGGAGAAATGATATTGACTATAGAAATGAGGAAGACAAAAGACCTGTTCATCTGCCAGTATCTTAACAAACCTGCTTATTCTCACTGATCAGCTTCATCATTCCACTGAGCAGTACAGGACCCATCATTACGATAACTTTCTCTGAACTCCACAGGCAGACATGGTGAACAAACTGGACGGCATACAGTCGCAATTTGCTGTTGAGCTCTTTGCCAAACAAGCTGTCAAAAATTATCTACATGAAAAACAACATAAATCATGTTTGCTATACACAGAGACCAAGAGAAAATGAGGGACAGAGAGGGAGAGTAGGGGCATTGGCTGGGATATGTGAATTTCACTTAAGTTATTTTTAGGTGCCCTTCAAAACGGAAGTCGGTTTCCATGGACGTCCGCAACTATTGAGCACAACGTCATAAGAAGTCATCGGAGCGTGCCAACATGGCATTGTGTAATGGCGGCTCAGTGTTAAATATTCAGTATGGCTTTCTCAACTGGAATTTTTAGGCATCTACATTTCGGAATCAATATTGAAAATGACTGCAATGAAAGTGTTTCGGGTACAAATTCCCCAGAAATTGCCGAAAATGTTTCAGATAATTTCATACCGCAAAGTAAAGAGAGAAAGCGAAAGCTTTGTTATGATCAGCCATCGAGCAAAAACCGTGGCCTCAAAAGATGACACCTCTGCTTCTTTTTACCCGGGTGGAAAAGCAGCGTGAAGAAATCCTCGAAACGCGGTTAAAGCGTTGAAGAACATGGCCGTCAAGAAACGCAAGTAGGTTGAAGAGCTGTACCGAACATCAAGCATTTCTTGAATAAGTGTTTGATGCGATTCGTAATGTTTTACAACGTGCTGTTGTTGTTCTGATAGAAAATTCCAACGCTTCTGGGACGCTTCTCCTCTAGCTTGATGGTGAAGTCATCCATCTCTTTTCTGGTGGGCATATTCGCTGTTTTCTTCCCAACATGATTTGTTGCTTTTCCTTTCCTGTCTTCTTTCTGGGATGTCGAAGCAGCACTCGAATCGGTATTTTTACCCGCTGTGGGACGTGCTGTTTTCCTTTGTTTACAACTAGAGTTTCGTTTCTGTTTTTGTTCCTCTGTCGATTTCGCTCCTCTTGTGCCGCCTGGAAATGTCGGGTCTTCCTCACTGTAATCAATGTCGCGTCCATCGCTTGAAGTGAGATCACAAGGGGCAGAGGAGTCCTGTTTGATCGTATGTCTAGTTAAATTCACCGAACAATGGCATCGTGAGTCGATCTTGTTGATTTGAATCAACGTACGTGATCAAACTACAGACATGCGATCATGTTACGCTGCGGCTGAAATCCTATGTTTGTAGTTTGATCACGTACGTTGATTCAAATCATCAAGATCGATTCGCGATGCCATTGTTTGGTGAATTTAACTAGACATACGGTCAAACAGGACTCTGTGCTCGCTGTGGTGAGATCTAAAGAATAGCTGAAGAATGGCTGTCTAAGTCAAATGCTTGCTCGAATGCACAATAAATTCTTGAATCTATCTCCCACTCCGGGTTTTCGGTCAAAATATGCCATTTTCCTTGCTTCTCAAACTCACTTTCGTCAACAAAGCGCAATATTTCACGCGGAACGCCGTTTTGAATTTCGTGATCAAGCGCGCCTGCTGACTTTGCGGACGTCTCGTGAAACAGACTTCCGTTACGTGACATCTAAAAATAACTTAACTGAAATTCACATATCCCAAGGACCAAACTGGGCGTCTCCCTCTCTGTCCCTCATTTTCTCTTGACAGAGACACATGACCTCTAAATTACTAATTGGGTGTTCTGTTAACGACAGTAAATGCCCCATGACTGGACTTCACAAGTGAAAGGAACATACCTGAAGACAAGCTGGAAACTGATCTGCAGCTCGTCTGGATCTCAGTAGGTAAGGATATATCCTTTGCTTCAATCGTATGCCAGCTGGGGATCTCTTGAGTTCAGGCGAGATCTGTGCTGCCTGAACGATGCAAGGAAAAGTCTTTTCAGATTGTCACTGCCACAGAAAGAGCCTCCTGTAACTCAAAGGTCTCTTTGTTTTGCCAAAATAACACCACTTCATTGTTCATCCAGAAAATCAACGAACATTTTTTTTTACTTTTTTAAGTGGCTGTGTCTAAAAGGGGGTGGTCTCCTGCACCTTATGACTACTTTTTTGCCAATATTACATGGGGGCTGGAACTGCTGTAAAAGGAGAAATAAGCCCTCCTGCACCTCAAAACTATTTTTTCCAAAAAAAATCATACTTCATAGTTCATCGGTAAAATCAACAAAAACAAGTTTGAAATTATTTGGGTGGGTGTGTCTACATGGGGGTGGTCACCTTAAAACTACTTAATACTTCATATTTGCAATTTTTTGAGTGGGTGTGTCTACATAGGAGTGGATAGGGGTGTGTTGTAGAAGGAGAAATTAGACTCCTGCACCTCCAAACTATTTTATTTTTGCCAGAATAAGAATACTTCATAGTTCATCTATAAATGCATGGAAACAACATAGTTCATCCACAATGCAGCAAAACTAAATTTTAGCATCTTTTGTGTGGGTGTGTCTATGTAGGGGTGGGTAGGGAAGTGTTGTAAGAGGACAAGAGCCAACGAAAAGGATAAATCAGCCTTGCTGCACCTCAAAACGCCTCTTTTTGACATTTTTGGAATTTTTTGGGTTGGCGTGTCGACATGGCACGCCGACATGGGGATGAGTAGCAAAGTGTTGTAAAAGGATAAATTAGCCCTCCATACCTAACAAAAACTTCGTCTTTAACCAAAACATGAGAAGGCAGTGTTATAAAAGGAGAAATAAACGGAGAAATAAACCCTCCTGACACTTTCAAGGAAGATTTTTGGAAAAAATTTTTTCATAGTTCATCTATAAAAGCAACGAAAACTAATTTGTTTTTCAATTTTTTGGGTGGGTGAAAGTGCTGTGAAAGGAGGAAAGGAAAGCCCCCCCCCCCTGCACCTCCAAACTATTTTGTTGCCAGAATAACAATACTACACACAGTAGTTCATATATGAATCAACGACAATAATTTTTAGTATTTTTTGAGTGAGTGTGTCTTGATGAGGGTGGATAGGAAAGTGTCGTAAAAGAAGAATAAGACCCCCTGAACTTCCAAACTATTTCATCTATAAAATCAATGAAGGATATTTTTTTTTTCAATTTCTGGAGTTCGTGTGTCTTGATCAGGGTGAATAGGGAGGTGTCGTAAAAGGAGAAATAAACCCCCCTGCAGCTCCAAACTATATTATCCATAAAATCAACGAAAAAAAAATTTTTTCAATTATTTTGAGAAGGGTGTGTCTAAATGGGGTTGGATAGGGAAGTGTTGTAAAAGAAGAAAGAAGCCTCACGCACCTCCAAACTATTTCATCCATAAAATCAACTAAAAATATATTTAAATTTTTTTGTGTGGATATGTCTACATGGGTTTGGTGGATGTGGAAGTATTCTAAAACGAGAAATAAGCCCCCTTGCACCTCCAAACTATTTCATCCATAAAACGAAAAATATTTGTTCAATTTTCTGAGTGGGTGTGTCTACATAGGAGTGGATAGCAAAGTGTTGTAAAAGGAGAAGCCCCCCTGCACCTCCAAACTATATCATCCATAAAATCAACGAAAAATATTTTTTCCAAATGTTTTAAGTAAGACTGTATAGATGGGAATGCATAGGGAAGTGTTGTAAAAAAAGAAATAAGCCCACTATTTCATCTATAAAATCAACGAATAATAATTTTACTTTATGAGTTTATATGGGGGTGACTGAGTAAGTGTTGAAAATGGAGAAATAAGCCCTCTACACCTTTAAACTATATCATCCATAAAAACAACCCCCCCAAAAAATTTTTTTCAAGTTTTTTGGAGTGGGTGTGTCTAGATGGGGGTGGATAGGGAAGTGTTGTAAAAGGAGAAATAAGCCCACTGATTCTCCAAACTATAGCATCATCAAATCAAAAATCAAATCAATCAAATCAAAACTTTATTTATCCACGGAGTCCATTTTACTAAATAGTGCTCTCCCATGGAACCGTGCATTAAAAATACGATAACTATTAATTTAACAATGACCATTGAGTTAAAAATAGTAAAATAAGAAGGTGTTAATAGTAAAATGACCAAAAAAAAAATTTTTTTTACACTTTTTTTTGGGTGGGTGTGTCTATATGGGGGGTGGATAGGGAAGGTGTTGAAAAAGAGAAATAAGCCACCTGCACCAACAAACTATATATCCACAAAATCAAAAAATATGTATATTTTTAATTATTTGTGTGGGTGTCTAGATGGGGGTGGATAAGGAAGTGTTGTTAAAGATGAAAGTAAGCCCCCTGCACCTCTAAACTATTTCATCCATAAAATCAATAAAAAATATCTTTCAATTTTTGTAATGGGTGTCAAGGATACTTCACAAATTAATGTGATCAAGTAAGCTGAAGCCACTCAAAAGGCACTTAGGCCACAAGGTAGCGGGCATTACCCCTTAAATCTACCAAAGGAAAGATTGAGCCTAATTTAATAAACTAATAGGCTCAATCTTTGCTTTGGTAGATTTAAGGGGTAATGCCCGCTACCTTGAGGCCTTAGTGCTTTTTGAGTGGCTTCAGCTTACTTGATCACATTAATTTGTGAAGTATCCTTGTCACTCCAGCCACATCCCACAAGCTTTACGTTTTCATTGTTTGTAATGGGTGTGTCTAGATAGGGGTGGATGGGGACGCATTGAAAAGGAGAAATAAACCCTCTTCCACCTCGAAACTATTTTATTTTGCCAAAATAACAACACTTCATACTCCATCTTTAAAAGCTACGAAAAATGTTTTTTTTTTTTTAATTTTCATTTTTAGGGTGGGTGTGTTTATATGGGGGTGACTAGGGAAGAGTTGAACAAGGAGAAATAAGTCCCCTGCACCTCGAAACTATATCACGCATTTTTGAGTGGGTGTTTCTAGGTGGGGATGGATAGGGAAGTGTTGTACAAGGAGAAATAAGCCCCCTGCACCTCCAAATTATATGATCCATAAAATCAAAGAAAAAAATTTTTTTTAAATTTTTTGGAGTGGGTGTGTCTAGATAGGGGTGATTAGAATTCTAAAGTGTTGTAAAAGGAGAAAGTAACCCCCTACACCCACAAACTATTTCACCAATATAATCAATGAAAAATGTATTTTTTCAATGTTTTGGGTGTGTGTTTCTACATAGGAGTGAATACGCAAGTGTTGTAACAGGAGAAATAAGTCCTCCTGCACCTCCAATCTATTTCCAATGTTTTGGGTGAGTGTTTGTACATGGGGGTTGGATAGGGAAGTGTTGTAAAAGAAGAAATAAGCCCCCTATTTCATCTATAAAAACAAAGAAAAATAATTTAAGATGGGGGTGGATAAGGAAGAGTTCTAAAAGAAGAGCCCCTTGCACCTTCAAATTATATCATCCATAAAATCACCTAAAACAATTTATTTCCATTTTTAGAGGAAGAGGGAAATAAGCCCCCATCAATTCCAAACTATTTAATACATAAAATCAACGAAATGTATATTCTCTTTGTCTTGGCTGGGGTGGTTAGGGTAGTGTTCTAAAAGGAGAAAGTAAGCTCCCTGCACCTACAAACTATTTCATACATAAAATCAATGAAAAAAATTTTTTGCATTTTTTGAGTGGGTGTGTCTCGATGGGGGTGGATAGGGAAGTGCTGTAAAAGGAGACATAACCCCTCCACCTCGAAACTATTTTATTTTACCAATATAACGACACTTCATAGTGCATACATAAAATCTACGAAAAATATTTCTTTGACATTTTTGGGTGGGTTTGTTTATATGGGGTGACTGAGGAAATGTTGACAACGGAGAAATAAGCCCCCTACACCTTTAAACTATATCATCCATAAAATCAACGAATTGTATTTTTCCTTTACTTGTCTTGACTGTGGTGGTTAGGGAAGTGTTCTAAAAGGAGAAAGTAAGCTCCCTGCACCTACAAACTATTTCATACATAAAATCAATGAAACATAATTTTTCCATTTTTTGAGTGGGTGTGTCTAGATGGGGGTGGATAGGGAAGTGCTGTAAAAGGAGACATAACCCCTCCTCCACCTCGAAACTATTTTATTTTGCCAATATAACGACATTTCATAGTGCATACATAAAATCTACGAAAAATATTTCTTTGACATTTTTGGGTGGGTTTGTTTATATGGGGTGACTGAGGAAGTGTTGAAAACGGAGAAATAAGCCCCCTACACCTTTAAGCTATATCATCCATATAAACAACGGGAAAAAAAATTTTCTCAAGTTTTTTTGAGTGGGTGTGTCTAGATGGGTCTGGATAGGGAACTGTCGTAAAAAAAATTAAATAATCTCCCCCCAACAACTCCAAACTATTTCATCTTTAAAATCAACGAAGGATATTTTTTCAATGATTTGGGTGGGTGTCTACATAGGTGTGGATAGGGAAGTGTTGTGATAGGAGAAATAAGCCTCCCTCCCGTACCACCAAACTATTTCATCCATAAAATGCACGAAAAAATTTGGGTGGGTCCTTCTAAATGGGGTTGGATAAGGAAGTGTTGTAAAAGGAGAAAGTAAGCTCCCTGCACCTACAAACTATTTCATCCATAGAATCAACAAAATAATTTTTCCACTTTTTTCAGTGGGTGTGTCTAAATGGGGGTGGATAGCGAAGTGTTGTGAAAGGGGAAATAATCCCTCCTCCAAAATTTTTCCAGTCTTTTTGAGTGGTTGTGTCTACATTGGGGTGGGTAGCAAAGTGTTGGAAAAGGAGAAATAAACCCCCCCTGAACCTACAAACTATATCATCCATAAATTCAACGACAAATATATCTTTTCAATGTTTATGGTGGGTGTGTCTACTTAAGGATGAATAGAGAAGTGTTGTAAAAGGAGAAATAAGCCGTCCTGCATCTCCAAACTATTTTATCCATAAAATAAACGAAAAAAAACTTTTTTTTAATTTTTTGACTGGGTGACTAGATGAGGGTAGATAGGAAAGTGTTGCAAAAGGGGAAATAAGCCCCACTGCACTTCCACACTAGTTCATCCATAAAATATACGAAAAATATATTTTTCAATGTTTTGAGTCGGTGTGTCTACATGGGGGTGGATAGTAAAGTTTTGTAAAAAGAGAAAAAGAAAACCCTGCACTTCCAAATTATTTCATCCATAAAATCACCGAAAACAATTTATTTCCATATTTTTAGGGAAGAGAAATAAGCCCCCTTCATCTCCAAACTATTACATACATAAAATCAACGAAATATATATTTTCTTTTTTTTTTGCCTAGGGAAGTGTTGTAAAAGGAGAAAGTAAGCTCCCTGCACCTGCAAACAATTTCATCCATAAAATAAATATATTTTTCAATAAAAATATTTTTCGTTAATTTTATGGATGATATAGTTTGGAGATGCAGGACTTATTTCCCCTTTTACAACACTTCCCTATCCACCCTCATCTAGACACACCCGCTCAAAAAAAAGAAAAAAATTATTTCCGTTGTTTTTATGGATGATACAGTTTGGAGGTGCAGGGAGCTTATTTGTCCTTTTTCATCACTTTTCTTGTCGCCCCCATATAAACACCCCTCCCCCCCCCCCAAAAAAAACTTTTCGTAAATTTTATAAATGTATTATGATTTGTTGTAATTTTGGCAAAATAAAATAGTCTCCAGGTGGAGAAAGGATTATTTCTCCTTTCACAACACTTCCCTATCCACCCCCATCTAGACACACCCACTAAGAAAATTAATCTATTTTTCATTATATGAGATAGTTTGTAGGTGTAGGGAGCTTACTTAAAAAAAAAAAAAAAGGTACGGGGTGGGGGGGGGAGAGGTGCTTTTTTCTCCTTTTACAATACTTTTCTATACACCCCTATGTAGACACACTCACCCAAAATGTTAAAAAAAAATTATTTTTTGTTGATTTTATGAATAATATCCTTTTACAACACTCCCCTATCCACCCCTATGTAGACAAACCGACTCAAAGCAATGAAAAATATATTTTTTTTTTATTGTTTTGGGTGGGTGTGTCTATATAGCGGTGGATAGGGAAGTATTGTAAAAGGAGAAATGAGCCCTCCCTGCACCTCCAAAACTATATTATTCATAAAATGAACGAAAAATATATCTTTTTATTTCTTGAGTGGGTGCTTCTAGATGGGGTTGGATAGGGAAGTGTTGTAAAAGGAGAAAGTAAGCCTTCTGCACCTACAAACTATTTCATCCATACAATTAATAAAAAATAATTTTTCAACTTTTTTAGTGGGTGTGTAAAAATGGGGGTGGATAGGGAAGTGTTGTAAAAGGAGAAATAAGCCCCGCTACACCTTCAAACTATTTCATCCATAAAATCAAGGAAAATACATTTTCCCAATGTTTTGAGTCGGTGTGTCTACATAGGAATGGATAGGGAAGTAAAAGGAGAAATAAGCCTCCCATAACCACCAAATTATTTCATTCATGAAATCCACGAAAACTATTTTTTTCAATGTTTTGGGTGGGTGTGTTGACATGGGTATGGATAAGGGTGTGTTATAAAAGGAGAACCCCTCTCTCCCCACACCTCCAAACTACTTCATCCATGAAATCAACGAAGTATATTTTTTTCAATTTTTTGAGTGGGTGTGTCTAGATTGGGGTGGATAGGGAAGTGTTGTAAAGAGAGAAATAAAACGCCTGCATCTTCAATTAACGAAAATATTTTATTCAATTTTTGGAGTGGGTGTGTCTTCATAGGGGTTGATAGGGAAGTGTTGCAAAAGGAGAAAGTAGTCACCCTGCACCTCCAAATAAAATCCACGAAAAAAAATTTTTTCAATGTTTTGGGTGGATGTGTCTAATACATAGAGGTGGGTAGGAATGTGTTGTAAAAAAGAGAAACAAGTTCCCCTGCATCTCCAAACTATGTCGTCTATACAATCCACAAAAAATGTTTTCTTTATTGTTTTGGGTGGGTTTGTCTACATGGGTATGGGGAAGGATGTGTTTTCAAAGAAGAAAAAAGCCCCCCTGCACCTCCAAACTATTTCATCCGTAAAATCAACGAAGAACATATATTATTGAGTGGGTGTTTCTAGATGGGGATGGATAGCGAAGTGTCATAAAAAGAGAAATAAGCTCCCTGCACCTCCAAACTAATTCCTCCGTAAAATTAACAAAAATATTTTTTCAATTTTTGTAGTAGATGTGTCTACATGGGAGTGGCTAAGGAAGTGTTGTAAAAGAGAAATAAGTCCCCCTGAATCTCCACATTACGTTATTCAAAAACTCAACGAAAAAGATAAATTTTTACAATTTTCTTAGTGGGTGTGTCTATATAGGGGTAGATAGATAAGTGTTCTAAAAAGAGAAGTAAGTCCCGTACACATCCAAACTAGATCATCCATAAAATCAACGAATTTTTTTTTTTACAATTTTTTTAGTGGGTGTGTCTCAATGAGTATGGCTTGGGATGTGTTTTAAAAGGAGAAAAAAGCCCCCTCGCACCTACAAACTATTTCACCCATAAAATCAACGAAAAATATATTTTTTTCAACTTTTTGAGTGGGTGTGTCTAGAAGTGGTTGGATAGGGAAGTGTCGTAAAAGGAGAAATAAGTCCACCTGCATTTCCAAACTATTTCATCTGTAAAATCAACGAAGAATATTTTTCAATATTTTGAGTGGGTGTGTCTACATGGGGGTCGATGGGACGTGTTTTAAAAGGAGAAATAAGCCTTCCTTCAACGAAAATTTTTTTCAATATTTTGAGTGGGTGCGTCTACATAGAGGTGGATAGGGAAGTGTTCTAAAAGGAGAAATAAGCACCCCCCCCCCCCCCCCGCCCGTACCTCCCAACTGTTTTGAGTGGGTGTGTCTCGATAGGGGTGGGTAGAGAATTGTTGTAAAAGAAATAAGCCCCCATAACCTCCAAATTGTTTCAGCCATAAAATCCACGAAAAATATTTTAGTCGATGTTTTGGGTGTGTATACATGAGTATGTATGAAGATGTGTTCTCAAAGGAGAAAAAAGACCCCTGCACTTCCAAACTATATAATCCATAAAATCAACGAAAAATATTTTTTCAATGTTTTGGTTGGGTGTATTTTTTTCAATTTTTTGATTGGGTGTACAACGAAGAATTTTTTTTTTTCAATTTTTTGAGTGAGTGTGTCTACATGGGTTTGGATGGGGACGTGTTTTCAAGGCAGAAATAAGCCTCCCTTCACCTCCAAACTATTTCCTCCATAAAATCCACGAAAAATATTTTCTTTAACGTTTTGGGTGGGTGTCTACATGGGTTTGGAGGGGGGTGTGTTTTAAAAGAAGAACCCTCCCTGCACCTCCAAACTATTTCATCCATAAAAATCAATGAGGAATATTTTTTTTTTCAATTTTTTTGAGTGGTTGTTTCTAGATGGGGGTGGATAGCGAAGTGTTATAAAAAGCCCCCTTCACCTCCAAGCTATTTTTTCCATAAAATTAAAAAATTCTTTTTTTACTATTTTTGGAGTGGGTGTGTCTACATAGTGGTGGATAGGGAAGTGTTTTAAAATACGAAATAAGCCCCGTGCACCTCCAAACTATATCATCGGTAAAATCAACGAAGAAAATTTTTTTCAATTTTTTCAGTGGGTGTGTCTTTATGGGGGTGGATGGGGAAGTGTTGTAAAAAAAAACATTTTTATCAATTTTTTGAGTGGGTGTGTCTTTATGAGGGTGGATGGGAGTGTTGTAAAAGGAGAAAGAAGGCTTCCTTCACCTCCAAACAATTTCATCCATAAAATCAACGAAAAATTATTTTTCAATATTTTGGGCGGGTGTGTCTACATAGGGAAGTGTTGAAAAAAAGAGAAATACGCCCCCCTGCACCTCTAACCTATTTTTTTCCATAAAATTCATAATTTTTTTTTCAATTTTTCAAGTGGGTGTGTCCACATAGAGGTGGATAGGGAAGTGTTGTAAAAGGAGAAATACATCCCCCTGTACCTACAAATTATAGTATGCATAAAATCAACGAAAAATATATTTTTTAAATTTTTTGGGTGGGTGTGTCTACACAGGGGTGGATGGGGAAGTGTTGTAAAAATAGAGGTAAGCCACGTACACCTGCAATCTATACCATCCATAAAATCAACGCAAAAAATCAACGAGTGGGTGTGTCTAGATAGGGGTGTATAGGAAAGTGTTGTAAAAGGAGAAAGAAGCCCTCCTGCACCTCAACACTACTTTTTTGACAAAATAGCAACACTTCATTTTGGGTCCATTTGAGTGGTTGTGTCTACATGGGGGTGAATAGGGAAGTGTTGTAAAAGAAAAAATTAACCTTTTTCCACCTGGAGACAATTATTTCATAGTTCATCCATAAAATCAACAGAACTGTTCTTTTTTTTTTTGGAATTCATTGGGTGGGTGTGTCTAATGGATAGATGGGGAAGGAGAAATAACCCCAGTGCTCTACTGCACCTCCAAACTATTTCATCCATAAAATCGACTAAAAATAATTTTTTGGGTAGGTGTGTCCAAATGGGGGCGGAAAGGGAATTTTTGTTAAGGAGAAATAATTACAAGCCTTTCTCCACCTCGAGAGTATTTTTTGTCAAAAGAACAATACTTCATAGTCCATCCATACAATCAACAGGTGGTATGTCTACATGGGTACATGGGGAAGTGTTGTAAAGGGAGAAATACGCCCTACTACACCTCCAAACCCTTTTTTGCCAAGATAACAACACTTCATAGTTCAATCATAAAATGAATGAAAAATAAATTTTTGGGACTTTTTGGGTAAGTGTGTCTACACAAAGGAGGTACCTTTCAGCACCTCAAAACTACTTTTTGACAAAATAACAACCCTTCATTCTTGGGGTATTGGAGTGGGTGTGTCTAATTGGGGGTGGATAGGGAAGTGTTGTAAAAGGAGAAATAAACCCTCTTCCACCTCAAGACTATACTTTATTTTGCCAAAATAACAACACTTCATAGTCTATCCATAAAATCTACAAAAACTATTTTTTGGAACTTTTGGGGTGGGTGTGTTTATTTGGGGGTGACAAGGACAGTGTTGTAAAAGGAGAAATAAGCCCTACTGTACCTCCAAACCTTTTTGTTTTGCCAAAACACTTATGGTTCACCCATAAAATCAATGAAAAATAAATTTTTTGAACTTTTTGGGTGGGTGTGTCTACACGGGGGTGGGTAGGGAAGTGTTGTAAAAGGAGAAATAAGCCCTCTTCCACCTCAAGACTATTTTATTTTGCCCAAATAACAACACTTCATGACTTCCATCCATGAAATCTACAAAAAATATTTTTTGAATTTTTGGGGTGGCTGTGTTGATATGGGGGTGGATAAGGAAGTGTTGTAAAAGGAGAAATTATAAGCCCCCGGCACCCGGAGACTATTTCTTTGCCAAAATAACAATACTTCATAGTTCATCCATATAATCGACAGAAAAGGAGAAACAAGCTCTCCTGACCCTATAAAGGATATTTTTTGGCAAAAACAATACTTCACAGTTCATCCATTGGAATTTTTTGGGTGCATGTGTCTATATGGGGGTGGATAGGGAACTGACGTAAAAGGCGAAATGACCCTCCTCCAACTAAAGACTATTTTTAACCAAAATAACATATAGTTATATAACTACAGTACAGTTATATAATATAACTATATAACTAGATAATATAACTATATAATATAACTATAAATACATTATAGTTCATCAATACAATAAACAGAGTTTCTTTTGGTGGGGACTGGGGGAATTTTTGGGTGGGTGTGTCTACATGGGGTGGATGGGGAAGTGTTAACTACTTTTTTCCCAAATAAAGAATACTTCATAGATCGTGCAAAACATGAAGGTTTGTACAGCTATCATTTTTTCTACGATTAGGTAATTTTCATTGCCCAGCTTCTTGGGGACATATTGATGCTTTGTAATAAATTATCTTTGCACCATGTTATGTAATTACTCCTTTCCTCCCTAACAGTGACTTGTAGATTTAACTCTGTCTAACACCAGACGATTTTACTGGTCAAAGCGAGACCCCTTAGCAGTTAAAGCGTTACGTTGGTTGTTTATAAGAGCAGTGTGCTATCATGTCACCTGTTGGGTTGAGCCCGGTGTCAGTAAAGTTCCCTGAAAGATTCCAAACATCTTGTTTACAACCTTGAGGTTCTCAAAGTCTGTTGAGCTAAAATGAAAAAGATCACTTAGTGAGACAATGCAAATGTCGAACTAGTTAGTATCATAACATCATATGGCAGACATAAAGTAACAAATTCATTTCAAATTGAGACAAGACTATCTTCACCTGGATATTCTCTTAAGTTCATGATCTGCTGTATCCAGGACACTGTCAAAAAGAAACAACAAAACACACTTTTACACATATAGCCATGACATACTTAAAATATGGCAGCCAAAGAAATTGGGGGTGAATAACTTGAAACCATTTGGGGATTTAGCAAATACCATAAAAGCTCTGTTAAGCCCCTGTATGGCTTATTTAATTTCAGGCCTGACATAAACAGGGGTTTATTAGAGAGGGGGGCTTAATAGAGAGGAGGGCTTATTTCAAATCTTAAAACACCATTTCTGTTTTAAAATGATTTTTGTGAAATTTAAACACAAACTCCAGTAAAAGTTTAAATGAACAGATTATTTCATAAAGAGCAGCCACCATTACTATGTATTGAGTGTATATTTTTTTAAAAGACAAACCAACACTGGTTTCCATGAAGTGGATTTCACAATAGGTCAGCAGAGCCAGAGCACAAGTTGCAAAGATTTATTTAACAATGCACAATGTACAGGTGTTTACTCCTCAAGAGAATAGGTGTATCAAATCAACAGCAACTAAAGAATATAAGAATGATGAATGCTGAGAGCTGTTGAAGTAAGCTACTGAATAATTAAATGAAAGATGAGCTCATTCACTTTACTTAAAGATTTGTCCTTACAAATGTCATATTTGGTAGACCTGTGCATTTAAGCAACAATCTCAAATCATGTTAACATTATTTTGATGATTACGATGCACCTGTGTCTAGTGTCTCCAGTGGCTGCCAGGAAATGACAAATGACTTCACTAGGTTCAAATAAATCAGATGCCAGAAACTTGAGAGCTCCAATCTTTACCTAATACACCACAAATAAGAAAAAAAGATATAAATTTATGATTATTTTAGTTTTTTTTATATTAAAGGCTGACAGAGCCTTCTATAAACATTTTCAGTGGAATTCACTACACACAGTCAAGAAAAAGCCAGTCATTCACATTGTGATGGGTAGATGGGTAGAGTCACCCATCCATACCACCAATCATACCCTGACATTCAATCCATATTAAGTAGTTTTTTTTCTTTTATAAAATAATACAACTGATAATAGTCAGTTAATTGCATGATTGTGTACACTCGCATATAATCATGCCATAAACAAGTTTAAGAAATACATGTATCATTATTCCAATAAAATTGACTGTATGTAAAAATTCAGTACCTGTTCAAGTTTATTGGGTTCCAAAGGTGAATCACCCTTAACTCGCTTGACAGCAGCCTCACTCATCCCTGGTGGAGCCTGGGACTCAGCGGCAGTAGCTGATGAACTTTCTGAGGCTGTTGCAGCTGTGTCTGCATCAGAGGGTGATTCAAAAGTGGGCTGCCTTGATGAGTTACTGAAAATATCAGAAAAAGGTAATCATAGCAAAGAAAATTATTGCAATCATTTGCAGCTAAATGACACCAGCCTGGCATGACTCTCTGAGAACAAGAAAACTAACAACAATTAATAAAGGTTCTGATGCAGACCTGTAAGGCATCAAAAGAACATCTAGAAGAAAATCCAATAATATCTGGGCAAGCCCTGGATTCTTTGAGAACTCAAACATCTTTTGTCTTTCATCTGTGGAATCTGGTATCTTAAGTTGGCCTAAAACTGGTAAAACCAGTTGAAGAAGGCTGAGGAGAAAAAAGAAGTCAATCAGTGATACTTCATTTGACTGTACGATACTTGAGTTTTGTTGGTGACTCAGCATAAGGGTTGGACTGACCCAGAGAAAGAAGGATGGGTACCCAGAGAATGTTATACCTCCAAGTGTCCGAGTGCAAGGGTTCCTGCAGGTTCCATCCATAATCCGTCTTCACTGAACTGTTAAGCCCAGATTTAGATTTAACAGTTGGCCAGCAGAAGCAATTTGACTTGGATTACAGTTTATTAAACACTGTCTAGACATTGTTTCAATCTTACCCAATGATGATTACTACCAAGGCTCAAAAGGAACATCTAGATTACTTTTCAGTAAGTTTGATTTTGTTTATTGTCATCCCTAATATTCGACTTTGCTGTTTACATAGGATACTCAAAAGTGAAGTGAGGTGAATTAATAGAGTTGACAAGCATTCTGACTTGTATCAGTAAATACAAACTTTGTTATTTTTCTCAGCTCTACTTACCAGTCCTGTTGAGGTTGTGGTTTGCCATGGATGCATTTTAGTAGCAGTGGAACAGACTCAACTTGTGTCTGTGGTGGCAGTCTGGGAAAACCCATTTTTAGGTAAAGAATGACAAAGTTCTGCAAAATTATTGAAAAAGAAAATATCAAAAAGTTAAGAGCGAGATGGCCTTTGGAAACACAAACAAACATAAGCACCCCATTCCTGGTCCCAGGAATGATCACTTAAACTTGTGTAATGTACAAAACTTATTTTTGTAAGAATTATCATCAGTTAACTTCAGTACTTACAGATACAAATGCAGCAATTGAGTTATCCTAAAAGAAAGAAGAATTAAAAACAAGGTTAACGAATAATAGTTTATCTATAAAGGACCAAGTTGTTTCAGGGGTTACTGTTATAACAAACTGTACATGAAGGAGACTGATCAAACTCATCAAGAATGTAATTACAACCAGTTAGAGCGCTTTTCAATTGAGTGTCGTAAACCAAAACCAAAGCAATTACCCTGACCAATCACAACAGACCGAAACAGTGCAACGAGCCAATCAGAATATGAAGCAATTACATGTAGCCAGTGCAAAGCGTGGGAAAATACGCGCGTGCAAGTCACGATTGGTTTTGGTTTTGCTTCTCATTGGTTGAGAAAGTGATTCAAGTTTTCCTGGCCAATCGTAGAGTGAAGCAATGCAAAACCAAAGCAAAACCATAATTACTTTCGACACTCAATTGAAAACTGCTCTAATATTATTTTAATATAGTTACATTTATTTATCTGTTTATTTACTTACTTGTTTATTTGGTTGTTTATATGTACCATAATTTTATGTATAGTAAGTAAGTAAGTAAGTAACTTTATTTAACCAGGGGCCCTGGGAAATAAAGAAATGTACAGTTTCAAATGTTCTAAAATTATTTACACCCTAAAAACTTCTAAACTCCCACTGAAAACTTTAAGCTCCTAAGTACAATTTAATTAAGAGCAATTTAGAAATTCTATAAAACACTAAAATCTTCAAGTATAATAAACAAAATCTATAAATTTCTAAGAAGTAAAAATTACATTTCACTATTCCAAAGAAACAAGAAATATGCAAAATTTTACATGAAGTATATATGTTGTGGTTCAATTTATCCTTGGTTGATTTTTTTTTATTTTCCTTTGTTTTGTGCTCATTATCATATATTTATACCATACACAAGAACAAAAGGAAATAAAACTTGAACCAAGGATAAAATAGTTGAACTACAACATATACTGTGCTTACTTGATACTGTAGTATCAGTGCGTCAACTGGGAGCTGAATCTTTGGTCGGCTTTTTAAGCGCTTGTTAAGATGAGTTAATAGTGACAACACCTGAATGAGTGGAGAACCCAAAATATACATGTATTATTAACACAACATTAATGGCCACCAGTGTCTACAAAGCTTCTACATACATACATACTTTATCGGCTCGTCCCCACGGGGCTTTTCAGAGTCAATTTTACATTACAAATAAACTCAAATAAACTCAACAAGATAAGAATCCCAACTGGCCGGAGGCAAACCAGTTGGCTATTTACTAGGATGACCGAGGACTTGAATCAGGGACTACCCAGAACAAGACCAGCTAACGGCCAGAGTGGGATTTAAACCATGGGTATAAAGTCCCTAGAGGAATAGGTGACCTATTGCATGAACGATCAACTAATTATAATCTTAGAGGAAAACACATCCTCGAGCTACCCAAAGTGAATACAACCACCTATGGACTTAAAGTGTGGCAATACACTGCAGCTAAGATTTGGAACGCTCTTCCGGATCGGTTCAGTGCAGCTAATAAATTATATTGGAACATTCAAGAACTTAATGTCCAAGATGGATTTCTCAAATTTTACATTTTAATTGCGCAAATACATGTAAATACATACTGCTTAGTTGTAATATCATTATCTAATAATCTTGTGATCTACTCTTAGTTTAATTATATTTTTAACCGCACATAAATTGGTTTTTTAGCCATTTTCTCTTTTCATTATTATTTTTAGCTTATTTATTTATTTATTTTTCGTGGTATGTCTGTAAAGTAGCTAATTAGCTAAGAACATTTACCACGTAAAATAAAGGGTATTGTATTGTATTGTATTACCTTTTTAGACAGGATGAGAAAATGTTATTACATTTTTTCAGGGTTCCTTTTGGCAACTGTATATACAGTAAGATGGTCTGTCACTCATTAATTGAAAAAATATTAATAATAATTTAGAATAATAATAATAATAATAATAATAATCAGGAGCCCATGAATAGGAGCTTCACTCTCCCCTAGAAGCCCTTTGAGTCAACCTTTGCACGTATCTTTTCTAGTTTTAGAATGCTGCGGGTTTCTAAATTTGTAGGCATTGTTTAGAATGCCCAATAGAAGGATCGGGGCAACGCGCTCCCCACCTTTGGCCACAATTTTATTACGAATACTTGTGTGCAGAATTTACTGGAAACAGATTTTCACAGTTAATTGGAGCCTCCTGCAGAAAAAGCAGTTCTAAAAATAGAAAGATACGTGCAAACGTTGACTCAAGGAAACAGTGCATATGGAAGCTCCTATTCATGGGCTCCTGTAATAATAATAATAATAATAATAATAATAATAATAATGGTTTATTGGAAGTACATCCACAAGTGGCTCTTTTCTCTTCAGCATACTTGAATGTATAAAACCCACCTCCATCTATAATAAATTTATTTCTTGGTTTTCACATGATGTCATTGCTGCCATATTGGATGACACAAGATTTCTAGCGCTCTTCTGTTATTTGTGTCAACCAAAATGGAAGTCTTTGTCATTTGAATCAACTGGGATTGGTTGCAAACCATCAATTCCATATACAACGTAACCACTGCAATCAGGGTACAATGTAATAGTTTTTGAGTTTAATTGAGAGGAGTTTCAGCACCCGGCAGATAGCCTAACTCCTGGCTGTATATTTATTGTGGGCGCATTCGCTCATAAGCCCTTCAAGCTAATTATCCAGCCAGGCCGAGCACATGCTGGCAGAGATAGCAGACACTAGGGGTGGTCACTGCCAGAGTTTTGTTATGGAACAAGTGGTTCTTTAACATCCCACAGAATCAACAGACCTCTTTAGCTTGTACATTTTGTTTTCAATGTAGGTCATGTGATGCTCCCAAGGGGATTTGCCCTTTGTCTTTTCATAAATTATGCGCACATATGCACGTGAATAAGACGAAATTTCAAAGAAAGAATACTCTAGGGTAACATCACATCACCTACAATGGGAAACAAAACATACATGCTAATTTAAAGAGGTCTGTGAATGATATATGAAATGAATCATATATGAACTGCGGAAATGAAATCAAATGAAGAATGATCCTCGCAGTTGTGAACGCAATTTATGCAATTGCGAAAAGAAGCCTGAAAAAAATTCAGGACTTCAACGGGGTTTGAACCCGTGACCTCGCGATTACCGGTGCGATGCTCTAACCAACTGAGCTATGAAGCCACTGACGTTGGGAGCAGGTCAATTGTGGGTTCATATGTTCCCGTGAAAGAAATGAGTGTGAATGATATATGAAATGAATCATATATGAACTGCGGAAATGAAATCAAATGAAGAATGATCCTCGCAGTTGTGAACGCAATTTATGCAATTGCGAAAAGAAGCCTGAAAAAAATTCAGGACTTCAACGGGGTTTGAACCCGTGACCTCGCGATTACCGGTGCGATGCTCTAACCAACTGAGCTATGAAGCCACTGACGTTGGGAGCAGGTCAATTGTGGGTTCATATGTTCCCGTGAAAGAAATGAGTGTGAATGATATATGAAATGAATCATATATGAACTGCGGAAATGAAATCAAATGAAGAATGATCCTCGCAGTTGTGAACGCAATTTATGCAAATGCGAAAAGAAGCCTGAAAAAAAATTCAGGACTTCAACGGGGTTTGAACCCGTGACCTCGCGATTACCGGTGCGATGCTCTAACCAACTGAGCTATGAAGCCACTGACGTTGGGAGCAGGTCAATTGTGGGTTCATATGTTCCCATGAAAGAAATGAGTGTGAATGATATATGAAATGAATCATATATGAACTGCGGAAATGAAATCAAATGAAGAATGATCCTCGCAGTTGTGAACGCAATTTATGCAATTGCGAAAAGAAGCCCATTTCTTTCACGGGAACATATGAACCCACAATTGACCTGCTCCAACGTCAGTGGCTTCATAGCTCAGTTGGTTAGAGCATCGCACCGGTAATCGCGAGGTCACGGGTTCAAACCCCGTTGAAGTCCTGAATTTTTTTCAGGCTTCTTTTCGCAATTGCATAAATTGTGTTCACAACTGCGAGGATCATTCTTCATTTGATTTCATTTCCGCAGTTCATATATGATTCATTTCATATATCATTCACACTCATTTCTTTCACGGGAACATATGAACCCACAATTGACCTGCTCCCAACGTCAGTGGCTTCATAGCTCAGTTGGTTAGAGCATCGCACCGGTAATCGCGAGGTCACGGGTTCAAACCCCGTTGAAGTCCTGAATTTTTTTCAGGCTTCTTTTCGCAATTGCATAAATTGCGTTCACAACTGCGAGGATCATTCTTCATTTGATTAAAGAGGTCTGTTATGAAGAGTTGTGAGACGGGGCCTACGGTTTATCGTCCTTATCCGAGACGACTAGAAAGTCTAACCATTTACAGATGTCATTATATGAATTTGATTTGTTTTGTTACCTTATTCTTAACTTCCTGGTGAGGACTGGCGACTTTTAAAAGAAGAGGACTTAAAAAGGTTGCCACAGTTCTCTCCAGTTGTTCATCTGTTTCAGCGGACGCGACACGAAGGAAGACCCTCTCAAGCAGCTCTGTAAGAACCACAACATTGGCAATAAATTCACCGCTAACAAAAACATTTGTTATGTTACGACAGGAGTCCAAAAATCATCAAGATAATGAAAATCTTTTACCAAGTTCATCTTTCGCGCTGGCAGCCATGTTGATGTCATACGCGCGTGTCTCTCGAACACGAAACAGCTGACTAAGAGTGATTGCGTGAAAATCTGCGACGGCTCGTGAAATGTATCACGCATATTATCGTTTTTTCCCATAATTTTTTTTTTTTTTTGCAAAAGATTCAGATAATTGAAGGCTTTTCTCCAGATACTTATGATTTTTGTAACCATTTCCCAAGGTCTTTCTCTAATTCCGATCAAAGTAGTAATAATAATCTGTTTCACATAAAACAAAGCACTCTATCCCCACTCCACCCTGTCCCCCATAGTTTATATTGACTTGAGTGAGGGGTGGCTGCGTCATGCAGATGTCACGTGAAAAACAAGTTCCAACTGAGACCGTGAACCTCGCTCGGTGAGGTCTTTTTCTGTATTTGTATTTTGGACAATTTGCACACAAACTCAAATATTCTCAAGAGCTTAAGAGTCTGGGACTTCTTTTCTGAAGTTTGTTCTGATGAGCTCTCCTGACCAATCCGCGCAAAATAACAATCACCGGAAGCGATCTGTGGCGCGTTCGTTCTCCAGTGAACTGGGAACTGTTGACGAAGAACGACATCAACTATTTGAAGACGATTTATCCGTCGTGAGCACAAATTCTGAGATGCCAACAACTCGAGAGCAAACCGATTCACCGCTTTCTTATTCATCAGGAAACCCAATGGAAAGAATACAGACTGTCCCTTGTCCGCGAGAAGTTATGAAAACAAAAATCCGATACCATTACTTGAATCCACTACAAAAGTTCCGAGCCAGGCGGAGAAAGCCGTGGAAACTGGTCCTTCAGATTGTAAAAATTGTACTTGTCACCCTACAGGTATGTTTTGGCGATAAAATAATGCTGATTTAACATTTTCGGTGTCTTATTGTGGGAAACGTTATACGCAGGATTTCTTGTAATGCACCTATCAATGTTATGCTGTGACCTATCAATGTTAGTCCCGATGGGGGCGGGGGGGGGGGGGGGGCGATACGGGATAAGGTGGGGACTTTCATCGACATCTCCTGCCCCGGGTGGCGAATTTTGACAACTTGAAGAGAATGGTGGCCCCAGGGTGGGAAAGTTTGATCAAACTTGAAAACTGAAGAAAATAATATTAATAAAAGACCATTTCCCAGGCTTGGACTTTGCCATGGTATAATACACGCTGCGATACTGCCTTCTTGAAACTAGCTGACAAAGCAGCCTGGATACAACTCATACGAGTGACTTTGCCATCATGAAAATACCCAGACGTCCCCGTGAGGCACAGACAAGATGGAGGAAAGAAAGACTTGTATGAAAATTTGCCCAATCTATTGTTACCAATAAACCATTGGTTTTTTCCAGTGTTCTTTCATTCCCGTTGTTAAAAGAAGAAACTGTGGTTTTTAAACCTGGAGTGTGTGTATTGTTTAAGCATTTAAGAGGTCAACCTCTTGGATCTCAATCCATACAGCAGGGAACTTTGAACTCGAAACTTTACCCAAGGGTGGGGAGGTTTGACACAAAATTTGCAGTTCAGATCAAAGTCCCCACCCCATCCTGTACCCCCCCCCCCCCCACCTCTCAGGACTAACATTGATAGGTGCATAAGTAAAGTAAAGTAAAGTAAAACTTTATTTACACAGGGTAGCCCATTCAGCTCTAAGGCTGTCTCCATAGTGGCCCTGTATCTTAAAAAATTATTTACATCAAGAATTCATAAACTATTACATTTAAAAAGCCTAATAAAAAATACAATAACAGAATTTAAGAACAACATTAAAAACCTAAAATATAATAAAAATATCAAAGTTATGATAAAAAGAAATGTCTCGCTCGGCAGCAGAACGTTTGAATGTTTTCACTCTTGACAATGTTTAAAGGGAGGTTGTTAAAAATTTTTTGCGCTGGTAAAACGAAAGGTCCTTTTTCCAAAATTTTGTTTAACGTTTGGTAGGGATAGCGTCATACTTTGTCTTGTGGAATAATTGTGAATGTTCGAAAATCTAGTAAAATATATAGAGTTTTACAACAACATTGTAAAACGCAGTTAATGGAGCGTGACATGTTAAGCCTTTGTTCTACTGTCACATTAGTTTGTTAGCATCGCATAACACAAACGAGACATGAATGTACATTCATACTCTGGCTTTCGCGACATGAATGTACATTCATACTTTGGTAAATACAATGGCATTTCTGTATCTATGTTGCAATACTGTCTGCTACATATATATATCATTCGTTTTGTATGGCTTAAGTTATAACTACAGCTCTATTCATGTCTCGCTGAGGATTGAACAAGCTTCTTGTATTCGATGGTACATTAATCGCCACTGGTTTAGTTCTAGACATCTGTCTACGTATAAAGTCCTGGCACGGTCCAAAGTGCCATTCTCTGAGCTCTTTTAGCTACTGTAAGGAGTACCTTTACGTTAGAAACATTTTTATTCCCACCCTACCCTCCCTTTGGAGGTTGTTGTTGTTGTTGTTGTATTCAATAAAATTTGGTTTCACCTCTCAGTATTCGCTTTCGGTTAAGTCTCGCAGCGACTTCCCCAAGCTTTGTTTTTTCATGCTATGCTATGTTACGCTCTTTATCTGCCTTTATTCTTGTCCGATCCAGCACGTGCCGGCGGAGTCGGCTCGTAGTGCTGGGGAGATAAGGAGGCTTGAGCTTGTTTTTACTGCCTACACTCTTTCCATTATAGCACGATGCTGGCCGGAGGTTCAGCTCGTAGTGCCATGGAGAGTTAGGCTTTTAGATCGCGTTGATTTACTTTTGTACCAGCCTACAATTTGTCCGATCCAGCACCGGTCTTTAAGAGCGCTGGGGAGATAAGTTTAGGCTTTTAGTCACGCTACGAAGTCGTCTGTCACGCCGATTGCGGGAGTGGTGTTCCCCCCATTACGCCAAACATTGTCTTTTGTCGTCTTGTTATTGTAGTCTCTATTATAACAAATACCTGTAGGAACTGTGACATTAAATGAAAAATAACTAGAAACTAATGAGTGAAGACAGAGAAAAACAAGTTTAGCCTAATGTGGTAAGAGCGTCTGCTGGAAAGAGTAGGCCAGTGCAGCTGCTCTATTGCTTCAGATGAGCGAGAGCAACATGTTATAATCCATGCAGATCTATTCTGTAGGCGCTGTAGTCAATCTAATTTATCTTGCTGTAGAAGATTACTCCAGGCAATGTCACAGTAATCAAATAATGGAAGAATTAAAAGCATAAATAAGTACAGTACATTGATAATCGCACATGGTGATTATAAATGTAAAGCCACTGTTTGTCAATTTCATGGAAATCATTGCACAACAACCGTGTAGCTCAGTGTATACAAAAAAGTTATCAACAAGTGGTTTACATCTGTTTTTTGTCTGAGCATTTCAAACCAGTTTGATGTTGTTCTATCCCCCCCCCCCCCCCCATCAAAGAAAAGAAAACAAGTACCCATGTGATCCATGGCTTCAGAAACTGATTGATTGGTATTTATTTGCAGATTATTTTGTTTGGATTTGATCGATTCTCTTTGGTGACATTCCTGGAAAATAACCGGCTTGCCCTAAAACATTTGTTCCTTAAAGATTGTCAGAATGGACAGCAAGGTGTAGTTGTGTACACAAGGGAGCAACTGTATGAGAACCTAAACTATGCTCATAGACAGGTTAGTTGTTCATCAGCTTTTGTATTGTTTAAATAATTTTGAACGCCTTGATTGGTTAAATCTAGTGCATTATATCTTTATGATCCAAGTGCCCCATATCACGCATATGCATTATGGAGTTATAATGCATGCAGGCACTTCATGAGACAGTTGTAGGTCAAAATGAAATTCAGTTTAAAATGATTTTAACCTACACATCCTGCCAAATTTATCTGGAACACTACATGAAAAGTCTCAGATTCTCACCTTACGGCATTTCAAGCTGTTTCCTACATTCTCCCTCAACCCATGGCTATCACCTTCCCTCCAATTTTGTGTTCACGTCGGGTGTGCACAAAAAATTGTGAGTGACAGAATTTTTTTGGGTATGGCTGACATGAATTCAACATGGGGGGAGGTAAAATCAACATGGTGTTACATATAAATTTGTCTTGTGAGTATAAGAAGCACCGTGGCTGGTGGTGATTGGTACGTTTTGATCCTCTCTTAGGCTGTTGTTGATTGGAGGATTTCGATCCTTGTCGTTCAGACTAGAAATTGTTCCCTCAGCGGTCCGCTTTGGTACTGATCGGCTGTTGTGTTGTTTGATCGTGGGCACCATGCTTCAGGAATTTCAATTCCACTGTCCCTGTTGATGTTGTTAGGGTAAAGTCTTGTGTGAATAGCCTCTTTAACCCCATGGGTGTACCATTGTGGGTCTTGGTCAATAAATTTAACTTTGTCCCATAGTGGATAATGTCCGGTGGTGTTGCTATGTTCTGAAACATTGGAGGATTGGGTTCAAGCAAGCCAGTATGTCTCTGTCATGTTCCTTAATCCATTCATGCATAGATCTTCCCGTCTCTCCAATATAAACCTTACCACATTCGCAGGGAATCTTGTAGACTACTCCGTCTTGTTTTACTGGATCGACAATATCCTTAGGTCGCACTAGGTGAGATCTAAGAGTTGTGTCAGATCTGAAAACAGTCCATATGCCTTGTTGTTGTAGGCAATCACGAAGAGCCTTCGATGTGCCTTTGACGTATGGCACAACCACAGTAGATTTAATTTCGGGTTCAGGTTCTTTCGTGGTTGTTCATCCCTTGGTTTTTGTAATTTTTTTTACAAACGAAAACGGATAACCGTTGGAAACAAGGACCGATGAGAGGTGTTTCTTTTCATGAGAGATAACTGATGGTTTTGTTATGAGGTGTTTAGATCGATCACACAGGCACTTGACAATACCGCGTTTTACAGATTGCGGGTGGTGTGAATCATACACTAGGTAATGGTCAGTGTGTGTAGGCTTTCTGTAAACACTGGTAGAGAGGTATCCATTTGAATCCTTCACTCATTTTCCCCCGGCAATTTAGTCACCTTTTTTGTAATATTTGAAGGGTAGGAGGTCAAATTGACCTAGCTTCTCCATATAAGGTGTTACCATGGAGATTTCACTGGTCCAAAACACCGAAGGCTCTGTCTTTGATGTCACACTCGTCACGCTAGCTGTCATTTATTTCTAAACAAACACTACAGCTACAATTCGTTGTATATTTGGTTTTGTAAGTGTGTTTTTCGAGCCATTTTCTACTCCAGAAGCCCCCTGCCTGGCATCATAAAGCTGGGTTGATGGGTAGAGGCAATCCTTTGAAAGAAAACAGAGGTGAGAAGCAATTTCACACAAAATGGGCCGCTCAACGTATTCGAGCAAGTGATGGAAATTCACAGAGTGAAGTTACATCTTTAGCCCTTTTGTGAGTGGATTCCAGGACCTGGCATGGCAATTTTGGCGAGTTTTAACTTGTAAATAAATGCAATCGGTGCAATACTTTGTCAGCAGGACCAGGTGGCTCGACACTTGTAAAAAATATCTGAAATGGAAGTTGGCGGACTGTCATGCGCCCGTTATCCAAGAAAATCCCAGAATTCCTTTGGGTCACAAATGTGAACATGGCAGACCAGTGAGAGCAAGTGAAATAAAATAGCGTTATCAGGGTGGCGCTAAAGAAGTGAGCAGGAAAATGTCGAACAGATTGCAAAAACTGGAGTCGAAGTTTGTCACCATTGTAAACTTTTAACATCAATAGGAAATTTTGTTTTCAAAACTTCAAGACAAAGTTGCATGAATTTTGCTGTTGTCCGAGGGTGATTTTGGTTTTTGCAAGAGAATAAACAGTCATATTAAATGAAAATTGGTAGTTTAGGTCAGTTTCCAGGGTGATGAAGTCTAGAAAAGTGACCTTTTGGCAACGACAGTGGTTCACTTCAACCATAGTTAGGGATTTGGGAAAGTTACAGGTTTTCAAAGCCATCGTTCCCACAAGAATGATATTTGGTAAGCCGGAGGGGAAAGAGTTAGTTAAAAAATACTCTTTGTAGCTCATTTTACTTTTTGAAACTGTGGACTCCACAAACTGGAAGAAGTCACTAAAAATAGTATTTTTACAAATCCTTGTGAAATTCTAAGCAAATGACGGAGAGTTGGAGGGGGTGGGGTACCTGCAACAGCTCTTAAGAGCTTAGTGCTGTAGCAAAGGGAAGTGTAGAAGCAAGAACACTGTATATTTTGACCCTAACGCTAAATATATCCCTAAATCTAACCCCAACCCTAACCCTAGCCTTAACCTAACCTTAACCTTAACCCTAACCCTAGTCCTAGCCTTAACCTAACCCAAACCCCAATTCTACCCCTAACCCTAACCTAACCCTAACCCACCAATCTAGTCTTACTCCAAGCCTCGGATCTTTAATCCTAAAGCCAAAACAATACCTTTTGCCCTAAAATCCACATTGTACATGTAAACCTATGCTTAAGCTAGGCTTGGCCATGGCATTCAGTTTTTGGTGTAAAAAGTACTGGTCACATGACCTAATTTTTTCCCTTAATGATCAATGTATCAAGGAAGGGAATTGAGTTGTCATTCTCAGTTTCCATTGTGAAATGGTTCATCGGCTGTTGACTATTGGGGTGTTGTAAGAAAGAGTCAACTTTGTCATGATTTAAGATGGTAAAGGTGTCATCCACATAGTGTTTCCAGATCTTAGGTGTACAGGGTGTGGATGTCAAAGCTTGCTCCTCAAAACCCTCCATGTAGAGGTTAGCTATCACATCGGATACCGGGCTACCCATGGTTGCTCCTTCTTGCTGTTCATAAATCAGTCCATCACACTGGAAGTATGTGGATCTGAGAACAAAACTCAAGAGGTCTGCAATCTGCAAAGGTGTTAGAGTCGTGCGGTTGGCATTAGGCACGGGTCAGCTTCTAGTTTTCGCAGAGCAGTCTGTACTGCTCCTTTGATTGGAATGTTCGTGAACAGCAACTCTACATCGAAAGACACCATGATCTCATTTTCTAGTACCCTTTCACCATTCACAATGGACACAAAATGAGCTGAGTTGTCAAATGTGTACTCTGAGTTCCCTGTTAGGGGGATAATACATTGGCTAGGTAGGATTAGACAGCTAGATCATAAGCAAAGGTGTTTACACAAGAGACTATAGGTCTCAGTGGTGTGTTGGCCTTGTGTATCTTGGGAAGGCCATAAATTCTAGGTGGTTGCTTATGCTTGGGCCTGAACTTGTTATACACAGAATCTGTCAGATGTCCACCTCGCTTCAGGCTCAGGGGCATTATAAACTTAAGGAAATAATGTAAAAACAATAAATAAAATTGTGCAAAATTTGGGGGTTTAAGTGTCAACAGATTTCATCAAAAGACTTCCAGTATGATAGCCTGTGTCACTGAAGTAATCTAACCCTGGTTAGTAATGTCTGTGAAGCAGTGCCAAATTCCTTGTTCTGTGTACCAGAATTTGAGTACATGTATGCCTTATGATTGGCCCGTCAACAAAAGGATTTAACGTCATCACCAAGGTGTTGGTAAAGAGTCTTATTATTTTAGCCATGCCTAAAAGTGGATTTTCATAATTTTGTTTTTTACTGACATTTACATTTATTAAGTCTGCATATTGTTGAATAGCACATATGAACAGACACCCCCAGTTTACTGGTAAATGGCAATGTTCCATAAGAAACAAGCTGTACCAAAATAAGTCAAAACTATCTGCAAGGTTGGAGTGGACATAGGTATTATATGGATGGACGTAGTGGTCACATGACAACCAAAATATTATTTCTGAATAAGGTTAGCGTAGCATTTACTATTTTTTCTTATCCATGGGGCTATGCATGCATACCATCAGCATGCAGAGCTCCACTATAAATTCAACAAGGTTTTTCAACACTTGTTACTAATACAATGATTGGCCAAAGGTAAGAATATAAAGTTATACTTTTTTCTCTTGCTATCAGCATTTTGTTCTGTTCAATATTCTGTTCAATTTACCTTTGTGTTTAGTCCTTTGAAAAACTCTGACCCTTGAAACTCCCTTCCTTTTGGGAAGAGTTTCCAGAGACCTTCCATGGAGGAGGAAGATATTTTCTGGATCCAAAATTTTAGTGATATGGTGATTTTTCAATCTTTTGACAGTATTATCATATCAAGACTGATCCTCTGGGTACATATGATTACACAAAGAATTCTTCCGAGCCTCCACCAGTGCTTCTATGTTACACTTACTACACTGGGGAACAAGGTAGTGTTATTTATAATATTCCTTGGTTTGGTTGATAGGAAACTATAGTTAGTAAGGATGATGATATGGTAAGAGTGTATACTTCTACCAATGCATGTAATGGCCACCTTACACCAATGTCCTCTTCTTCTTCTTAAAAACAAAAAATCCAAAGCATCATGCATAATAATATAATAATAATAACACTTCTTTTTATTCCAGCACAGATGCTCTACTAATTTGGGTGTCTAAATAATAATAATAATAATAATAATAATAATAATAATAATAATAATAATTCTTTTTATCCCAGCACAGATGCTCTACTAATTGGGGTGTCTAAATCAAATCAACTCTAGATAAAGAAGAATCAAATTAAATCAAATCAAATCAAATGTTGGTTTTTGTGGAGAGGGGAAAACCGGAGTACCCACAGAAAAACCTCTCAGAGCAGAGTAGAGAACCAACAAACTCATCCCACTTGTGCCGCAGAGTCCAGGAATCGAACCCAGGACACATTGGTGGAAGGCGAGTGCTCTCACCACTGCACCGTCCTATTCCTCGCAAAACACATAAAACACCCCATGAAACACTTCTTTCTTACATGTACTCAGAAGGGTTTCTTATGCAGAAAGATCTTCATAAATTAAGTTTCAAAATGGACTGGAACTGTGAGCAAACCACCTGTGGTACAAGTAAAAAACTTTTGAATCTATTTAGTGAAACATGTGAAAAAACACACACACACACAAACTGAACTTCTGGGCTTAAAGTGCACCTCACCCCAAAATATTTTTTCCACTTCATATCAAACTTTGCACCTATTCCTAAAACATTCAGCTTTTATTTCCAGTTTTGAATTTTTGTTTTGGGGCTTCAAAACTTACGTAAAACTAAGCATAATAGATTTTATACAAGTGTCTTCAGAAGGGAACTTGTGGATCTATTCTTGATTTGACATTGCAAACTGCTTTGCATGTATGTTTACAAAAACTTATTGCAATGCAAATCTGTTTGCGACGTCAAATCAAGAATAGATTTTGAGGCCTGGGCAAATGGCTTCAACATCCGTTTGATTTGTTGAACCCTGATGAACGATTTTGAATGCCAAGGGTTGCAAATTGTTTCAATACCTCATCAACATTTGATTCATCAATTCTTCACGAGAGGCCTGGCATTCAGTCCTGTGTTTGTTACTATGGATACATCTTTAAGGGACCAATATTTTTAGTGCACATGTGCATACTTAACAATGTTGAAAGAAATGTTGAATGGATGTTGAAGCAAAGTTTAAATGCTTTTAAACTCATTCAATATCAATTCAACTTCCATTCAACATGTTCAACATGATATGGTTGAAAGGGGTGGCAAACAGTTTCAACATCGCTGTTCAACAAAATTGAACAGTCATGCCTTTAAATGTATGCACACCCCTCACTAGCTCAGTCATGTTGCAGGTGATGTCCAGATTTCATAACTTTTACAGCCTATAAAAAGTGAAGATTTGGTAATAAAAAAAAGGTGCACCTAATTAAATTATATCCTTCAGGGTGGCCTCTCCTATATGCCTGGTGGATTCTTGAGGTCTTACACTTAGGTGTAAAACATGTAAAATTAATACTATCAAGTTGGCAAATAAATAAAACAAAAATTGATGGTTTGATTGATTTCTCTCATTTTGTTTCTCCACAGAGTGTAAACCTTTGAACCACTCCTTTAACCATGAACACATGGACATTAAAAATGACACCTTCAATCTAGAAAGGTATGATTGGTTGTTAATTATTTTTCCATTGTGTTTGAAGTAATAATAAAAGAATATTTAACATGAAACCAGTATTCTGTGGAGTAACAACAAAATACCATCTTAAATTGCTTTGTTTGTTTGTTTGAGATTCCATAAAACCCTGGACTTTATCTTTCAAAACAGTGTTTGTGTGAAACATACATTTCAGGGACAGAAGAATAATGTTCAATGAAGAATAATGTTCAATAGTATTCTCTAAGAGAAACTGTACAGTTTGAAAGAACTTGAGTGGTCTAAGGAGAAAACTCAATCCCACATGAAATTTTCTCCATTGTTATCCAGTATATGTAAATATAATTTACCAGGGTGAGTATTTAATTGCCATCAGGCCAGATGAAAACCTGATACTGTTTTCTTTGGAAATAAAGAACTGACTGACTAGTTAGAATAAAATATAATGCATGTATAATGCAGAAAGGTATTAAATGAGTAATAATCCCAGTAGTTGCTATGATGATAGCAATTTCAAAGAAGTAGAATTTTAAGCTTTGTAGTTTAAAAAAAAGTGTTTAGTCTCTGTCATAACCAAGAAGTGGTACTGGTAATTTAAAAATAGCCTGTAATGTTGATAAGATCGTGATTGTGAGATAAGCAATTAACTCGGCTATTGTTAATTGTCAAACCACAATGACAAACACCTTTCATGAGCTTGTAATGTTATTACTAATTAAAAGTTCATGTTCATTCAATTTAGGCTTCATGAACTTCGTATGATGTTCTCTCTAAAAACAGTGAATTTGAAAAATGTCAAAGCCTGGGATAAACCTGCCTGCTATCAATTAAGTGTTACGGTAAGTTGAAACCCTACTTAAGAAGTAAGACCTTTCTTGATGGGCTTGTCCCCTTAAACCATGATTATGGAATATTGTTACCATACTATAATACAGGGTATTTAACAGTTGCCTGTATCTCGTACATCTCCTGCAATCCTGATGAAACCATAAAAAAATTATTGCTGTTATGCTGCAGATCCAAGAACAATGCATACAATAAGTTCATTTGCGTAGAGAAATGAGGGGATTAACGTTTATTGAAAAAATTGCCAAGCAGCTTCATAACTGTGATTTTTTATGACACACTGCCTATGGCTTGTGCTGAGTAGCTACAAAAATTGCATTGTCAGGGTTAAAAAACAAAATTTTAGGAAGTTAATATTAACTATTTTATTTATCAATTCACACAGTACATGTCTTCAGTCAGTGAAGTCCAAAGATTGCAGACTGAAGACCAAAATATTTGTGCAGCATATAGAATATTCATTTATTTTGTCTGTCTTCACTGATCACATTTGTGTGTTGTTTGGTTAATCTTTCCTTATTTCAGATTTTGTTTGATAATGCAAAACATGATGGAAAGATGCCAGTGCAGCTGTTAATGAACAACACTTGGTTGAAGTGCAAAAAAGGAAAGTTTAAAGGATCAGATCCATTCAGTAAGTCATTAGTAATTTTGCTCACATGCAGTGGTTTTAACAATAGGCTTGCTGAATGTTAGGGTTAAAGTTAACATACTAGCTAACTAACGGACTGAATGTCTGACCACCTGACAGACTGTACTGACCAACAGACTGATGGGCTAACTGATCATGAGAGGTTGACCAACTTACTGGCTGACTGCATGACTGACCTTCCAACTGCCTGACTGACTGACTAAATGAATGAGTGAATTTAAGGAATGAAGGACAGATGCATGCACACATGCATACATGTACAGATGGGCGCAAGAATGGATGGACTGACTGATGGTACTGTAGTAATTTTCTAGTAAGCAGGCATATGTTACATAAAAGAATGCAGAGACATGGTCACCATTAATAATATAACTGCATTTTCTTTTCCCTTCTCAAGAATCCTTGGATTTCTTCATGGTTTTTGTATTTACAGTTTTCCTTTTTTCTGTCTCACAGAAACACACTTCATAACACAAGCACTAGTTGTCTTTGATGCTATTGTGATTTTCTTATGTACCGTGTCTCTACTGCTATGTGCCAGATCCATTTACAGATCTCTGAGGCTGGCTAAGGTGAGATGGTAGATGCAAGATGTTTGACAGTTTTGAGATGGTTTCCAAAGCAGGCAGGCAAAAAGCTGCTGATGCTTTTGTTTGTTTGTTTGCTTGATTTTTGTTGTTGTTGTTGTTGTTTTTCCTCGGGTGGAGCATTCATTTGGTATTTTCATTGATGTAAATGAAAGACTTTTATCCTGGTACCTATATGTTAAATGGAAGCCAGATCATTTGCAGATTTATCAGCACATTTATAATTTTAGTTTCAATTTTGTCTCTCCTCAGGAAGCTGCCAAGTTTTTCAAGGAGGACATGGTTCTTGAGGACTTTACTTTCTCAGATTATCAAGAGTTTGTCAGTTTGTGGTATTTTGTCATCATGACAAGTGACAGTTTGACCATTATTGGCTCAATATACAAGATGGCTATTGATCAGAAGGTGAGTTACTGTGAAAGATGGGGAGCTAGAGCTGGAATTAGTGGGCAATGAGAGTGAGAAACTACTGGTAATCAGTGTGGAACTCAGTTATAACCCATCAGATGTTATGTACAATCGTGGCACAGTCACTTCAATCTGGTAAACTATGATCTCTTCAGTTATCAAGGTGAACGCAAGGTACAGAATGGGGGAGGGGAGAGAAACAAAGCGGTTTTGGTGTCGTGCTTAGTGTGATTCAGGATTTTACAGGCCCTGTCAATCTTTTTTTTCTAATTACAAAAAAGTCGTTCTAAAATGTACGTTGTACTAATTTATGACTACCTTACTCAAACCCAATTTGTTGCAGGACAGTGATTTTTACAATGTCAGCAGCCTCTTTCTTGGAACAGCTGTTCTTTTAGTTTGGATTGGTCTTCTGAGGTTCCTGGGATACTCCAAAAAATATAATGTAAGGGATGTAAATGCTTACTAAACAAATTAAGCAAATACCTGCAAACTCTGATGAGGAAGCAGCTTAACACAACAAATACAGACAGATCAACATACTCTTAGCAGTTACACCCCCTGGGTAATAGACCTTTTTAGCTTGTAGATTTTGTTTTCCTAATGTAGACCATGTGATGTTCCCAAGGGGATTTGCCTTTCGTCTTTTCATAAATTATGCGTACATATGCACGTGAATAAGGCGAAATTTCAAAGAAACAGTCCTCTAGGGTAACATCACTTGGTCTACATTGGGAAAACTAAATCTACAAGCTAAAAAGGTCTATCAACCTACTTCTAATGCAACTAATAAAGTATAAATCATGCGTACATATGCACGTGAATAAGGCGAAATTTCAAAGAAACAGTTCTCTAGGGTAACATCACTTGGTCTACATTGGGAAAACAAAATCTACAAGCTAAAAAGGTCTATCAACCTACTTCTAATGCAACTAATAAAGTATAAATCATGCGTACAATTATGCACGTGAATACGGCGAAATTTCAAAGAAACAATTCTCTTGGGTAACATCACATGGTCTACATTGGGAAAACAAAATCTACAAGCTAAAAGGGTCTATCAACCTACTTCTAATGCAACTAATAAATTTTAGTATAAATCTACTAGCGTTCTATCACAAATGCCGCTCTCTGATTAGCTACACTACTCACTATCTATTCTGTGATAGATAGTGAGTAGCGGTTGTCATCATAATGGCAGACGCTTCTTCGCGTTTTCGAAGTGTCTGCGAGGAGGATTTGGATAATTTGCCTGTTTAGTTTTGAATGACTAGTAGATTTATACCAAAACAATTAGATTATGAGCTCTCGATTTCTATGCGTGATAGCTGATTCGAGCTGCGCCCTCATCAGCTATCACGCGATAGAAATCTCGAGCTCATAATCTAATTGTTAAATATATGATACTAATACAATGAACAATGAAAGCAGTATAAAAATACCAACAGTAGACCAGGAATTGTATACCTCTACACACTGGAAAGTTGATTAGAACTATATACAGTGTATGTCCTTTATATCTTCAATGGTTTGCATTATACTTGTAGTAGTTGCACTGACCTGAGGATTTCATCATTTCAGTTTATATTTGGGATTTGTCTCTTGGTATTTGCCTATTTTGCTTTATTTTGCTTATAAATTGCAGATTCTGTTAGTGGCATTAAAGGCCGCCTCTCCAAGTATGACCAGATTTGCTGTTTGTGTATCTCTTCTATTTGCCGGATTTATGTTCTGTGGCTGGATTGTTTTCGGTCCATTTCATCCCAAGGTAAAGAAACGGTCATTGTACAACATCTGCACTACTCATTACAGTGACAGACTTAGGCACCCGGGGGTGGGGTACTAAAACAATTTCAATACGGGGAGACTCCGCCCCGAGGTCCGACCCCTTGCCCTTTTATATACCATTTTTGACAGAAAAGGTACCCCTTTCATATACCTCCCATTGACAAATAGTACCCCATTCGTATACCAAAAATAGGATGTCTTCTTGTCATTTTCACTTAGCGTTCAATAAATTAAAACAGTACAGTCATAAGGTATGTGTGTTCAAAATATTTTAATGAAAGGCCCTTTTAAATACCTCAATGACAGATTTCCCTACCCTTTCATATACTTCGACTCGTGAAATCCTTACCCTTTCATATACCTGAAGCATGAAAAAGGCACCCCTTTCGGGCGGAGCCTCCCCGTATAGGCCATTATAGGAAGTACCCCCCCCCCCGGGCTTAGGCAGTTTTGTTAATTGTCTCTTATATGCTGACGATCTAGTGATCTTCTCTAGAAAAGCCTTCAAATTATCCTTAATAAGCTGGAATCTTTTTGCAAAAATACCGATTTAAGTGTAAATTTAGACAAGACGAAAATTATGATTTTTAATAACTGTGGTAAATCTTTAAACAATTACTTGTTCAGATACGGGGCTGATGAACTGGAGAATGTCAAATCCTATAAATATCTTGGACTCATAATGAGTCCTTTTGGAAACTTTAATCTCGCTAGGCAAGAGTTGAAGAAAGTTGCACTCTATAAATTACGAAAAGAGATGGGAGACCACTTCAGAGAAAATATAAAATTAACGATGAAGTTATTTGATGCACTGATATCTCCCATACTCTTTTATGCCAGTGAAGTGTGGGGGATTGATTGCAATGGGAAATTAGGAAAGGATCCAGCAGAATTAGTTCAAAATAAATTCCTTAAGTGGTTGCTGGGAGTTAATAAATACTGCAATAACAATGCGTGCAAGGCTGAGACAGGAAGGTTCCCAATGATAATTGAAGCCCAATGTAGGAACTTTAAGTTCTGGTTAACCTTAACCAAAAATGAAAATAAATTATCCCAAATAGCATACAATGATATTAAATGGAACGAAAATAAGGCTTTCTGGAGCAAAAAAATCAAAAACCTGTTGAAACAGATAGGATTAGGAGAACTCTGGATGAAAGCACACTATGCAGGCATAGGAACTGTAAACATGATCAGGCAACGACTTAAGGATATTGAACTACAAAGATGGCTAAGTGAAATAAATAACAACATCAGAAAAGATGCTAACCAAAGCAACAAAATGAGAACCTACCGGTTATTCAAAACGATAGACAATTACAAATGTGAAGACTATCTACATCAGGTTACCAATATACGACACAGAATAGCTCTAACAAAACTGCGACTTAGCAACCATAAATTAGCCATAGAGAGAGGACGTTATTCGGGAACATTCAAGAAACCTGCAGAAAGAATTTGCCCAATTTGTAAAATAGAAATGGAGGACGAATACCATTTTCTAAATATATGCCCTGCTTACCAGGAAAAAAGACGTTCGTTACTTAATTATTTGGAAAAAGAATGTGGAATAAAAACAAGCAGAATGTCACCTAATAAAATATTCATGTTTCTAATAAACCCCCCTAGCGGAAATGCTAAAATACAAAAGCTAATAGCAAAACATATATTCGAATGCTTTGAAAAAAGGATAGAGGCAGACGGCAAAAAGTAAATACTCTAGGACTTAATCAATTAACAACTTAATTAATAATTAATTAAGTAACAATTTTTGTTGTTTGTAACTTTTAGTTATTTGGAATTCGTAGTCGATGTACTATATATTGTATAAGACTCCAAATAAAAACATGTCTATCTGTCTGTTAATGACTTGCCAACAGTCTAGTGGAGTTACTGACTGACTGATGGAAAGGCGGATAGGTCGACATGTTTTAGTACGAACTAACGTAACTGACTTAATGAACGGACGGACCGGAAGGGATACAGTGACGGATAAAGAAACGAAAAAACAAACAACGGATAAATGAAGGACCGACTGAACAAACGAACAAAATACAGACCGACCGACCGTAACTACAGTGTATAGATTGCTGGACCTATCGTGAAATGGGTGCACAGAAGGGCGGTGGATCGTAAAATTGCACTTTTGTTGCTTTGTTTTCTCGTTAGGGATTAACGTCTTTACGTGTACCCATCAGCTTTAATTAAGGTCTGACACATTTTTTCCAGCTGATTTTCTTCGTGTATGTTGTTAGAGAGAGGGTTTTTAAAGCTTACAGCTTTAGAAAAGATCTAGAAACCATTGTTTTCTCATTCAAAATATTCAAAAATTGTCTCAGAGATCGCGCGGCCAAAAGATCACGTGTTCTTTGTACGCTTTGTTCTTTGTGTGGGGTCAGTTGGTTGGATGAACTCAACGTTTCCGAATCACTCGAGATTTGCGAAAATAACGAAACTGATTGAATTTGAGGACCCTGGGAACGATATTGGCGCCGGCATCGACATTAGAGAGCTTAAGCAATGGCAACGGCAACGGAATCGTCATTTTAAAATGTAACTTCTCGTTATTGTAACTCTTTCGCGATTTTTTCAACTTGTTTAACTTGTAATATGCTGGCGACCTATCCTGGAGCTAAATTAGTAAAAACGGCATAGAAGTTGGGAAAAAGAAAGAAGAGTTCACCGCAGAGCTCTCAAGTTGATTTGTTGGCAAAGAGTGAGATCTTCGACGGCGTAGCCGTTTTTTATGCTGTCACTCTGATCCCCGAGTCAGATGCTCTTAGTTATAGTTCCAGGTAGCTTTCTTGGCACTGGTCAACAGATCTGCAGGTGGTTCAAAGGATGACTCTTTGTTGGCCATTTTGAGAGTAAGCAGAGAGGCTAGTGTACCGTCAACCTGAAGAGAAGGCCGAAAAGCTGTTTTATTTTTTCTAATAAGAGAAAAATCTCTTTCTTCACCTTCATTTGAATGTGGTAGAATAAGAACTGTTTTGGCCACGTCACTTATCCTACCAAATTTATGGCTACCATTTCCTAGATTCAATGATGACAGATATCTCCAGATCACTGGATGATGATTTCTCTTCATTTTCCTCATTTGAAAGCTTTATTTGGGCTTCATTCCAGACTTTCTTGGGAATGTCTTCATTACTTAGAAGCTGATACTCCACAAACTCTTCTTGAAGCAAGTGGGTTTCCCTCGCAGTAGTGGGCAGAACTGTGGGATAATTATTCAGAAAGAATTCTACATCCTCAAAAGAGGTATTATCTCTCTGAAAAAAGTCCACAAATCAAGCAATCAAGTGTATCATCTTGCAAAGGAAGCTTTGAAATAGCTTGTAATGCAGCTCGTTGATAAAAGTGAGGTACTGGCCCGAGAAATGCTAGCTCTGCACAAGAATAAAGTGTTCGAGGTGACGGTACAAACCGAACAAGGATTAAATTATATCATAAAAGATACGTTATTATGATGGAACTTCACTAAAGCAGCAAGGAATCTTAAATGCTTGAGAAATAATAGTTTCAGCGTGAGAGCGTAAGATTGAATTTGTTTGCGTGAGTCTCACGCTCAATGCGTGAGACTTGAGAGCTCTGTCGCCGTCATACGCTCACGTTCTCCACAAAACCTAAAATTTGGTCATTTCACGTTGCTGTCTTGCTGAGGACGGCAAATAAATGTACCAAAATGTAAAACGCACGTGCAGAGCGATTGTTTTTCTTAATTAAGCCTATTGTTTTGTGACGTTCTCGTTGCCGTCGCCGTCGTCGTTGCTTAAGGACGTTCGCGCGAAAATCTTCCCACAGTGGAAATTTTTTCACTTCTCGCCTAGAGTTAGGGCGTGAGTTACTTGTTCCAAAATTGAAAAAATAATTGGGGGTCACCGACTTTGTTTCGGAGGAAAGGGGACTGGAAAAATGAAAACGGTAAGAAACAAGCAAGGCTGGTTACACGGCTAGGAATATATATTTAAACCAATATTTCGGGAGGCACAGCCTTCCTTCATCAGGGTGTTACATATTATGACCCTAAGATGAAACGACGTTACAGTTTTAAAAAAAGGTTGTACATGTAACATGATATTATAATAAAGGTAAACAATACAACGTAAAATAAAAAAACGTTACAGTTTAAAAATTTGAAAAAAACGTAACAAGAAAACAAAAAGATAGGTATTATATTTCTTCTTTTCTGTTGATACCTAACGGTTCAAGAGTTTGACCTCTATCAATTAGATATGCTTCTCTGGCTCTTCGTACACCGTCACGATTAGATTTGGACAGTTCTAGTGGAATTAGTTGCATGTCAGAAGCGCTGTGACCGTTAGAGAGAAAATGTTCTGATACTGCAGTGGGTTTAGAGCTGTTGGTTTGTTTGTCGACTGTTCTACGATGTTCGTTGAAACGGTCCTTAAGTCGTCGTTTAGTTTCGCCTATGTATTGTTTGTGACAGTGATTGCATTGTACCATGTATATGACATTTTTGGAATTACAGTCAATGTGATGTTTGATAAATCTAGTTTCGCCTGTGGAATGAAAAGTATAGGTTGTAAGTCCATCAGTTATGTAGTTGCATGTTAAACAGTTGTGGCCACAGCGAAAGGCACCAAGGGGTTGATTATTTTTAGCAGGTTTACGTAGTTTAGCACTGACCAATAGATCGTTAAGATTGTTAGAACGTCGGAAAGCAACAAGAGGGGCAGCCTTGAAAACGTCAACGCAGCGGGGAGATGAAGATAAAATGTTGAAGTGTTTGTGAATAATAGATGATACGGAGCGAATAGCTGGATTGTATGTTATGACAAGGGGTACACGTGTAGGTTGGTTAGTATCGGAATTGCGTTGTTTGGGGGCAAGTGCTTCGGTACGTGAAATGTTGTAAACGCGTTGTATTTCGTTGTTGAGGTAAGAGAGATTGTACCCACGTTTGTTGAGATAAGACTTAAGTTCGTTAAGACGGAGTGCGAAAGTTTCGTCAGAAGAGCAGATGCGTCGAAGTCTGAGAGCTAAACTGAATGGAATAGCTCTTTTGCTGTGTCTGTCCCATGGCAAGAGGATTGTAACAAGTAGAGATGTTTGTCAGTAGCCTTAGTGTAAAGATCAGTAATGATTTTACCGTTGTTCAGTATCACGGTGAATCATTGACGATGACACTAAACGTTTTTTAATACAAACCGATACTAAGACCGGACGTTTTTACATTTTACCCAAAATTCACAAACAGGGTAACCCTGGACGCCCTATTGTTTCTAGTAATGCACATCCAACAGAACGCATCTCACAGTTCGTAGACTATCATCTCAAACCTCTCGTACAGACTACCCAATCATTCATAAAAGACACCACTCACTTCCTCAACAAACTCGAAAATCTCGGACAACTGCCCAACAATGCCATTCTCGTTACACTTGACGTTTCTTCACTCTACACCAACATACCCCATAACGAAGGCATCAATGCATGTCGTTACTTCCTCGATACACGCAAACGCACTACCTCCACTATCGGCACTGAAACTCTCTGTGACCTCATACGCATGATACTCACTATGAACAACTTTTCATTCGACGACAAGCACTACTTGCAAGTACACGGCACTGCCATGGGAACTAGAATGGCACCATCTTATGCCAATCTTTTTCTCGCCAAACTCGAGACAAACGCTCTATCACATGCCCCACACCAACCGCATACCTGGTGGCGCTTTATAGATGACATTTTTATGATATGGACACACTCAGTAGACGATCTCAACACCTTCACCACATATCTCAACAACATTCACCCTACAATTAAATTTACTTCCAATTATTCTTTCTCATCCATACCCTTTCTGGACGTCAACGTGTCACTGAACAACGGTAAAATCACTACTGATCTTTACACTAAGGCTACTGACAAACATCTCTACTTGTTACAATCCTCTTGCCATCCCAGACACAGCAAAAGAGCTATTCCATTCAGTTTAGCTCTCAGACTTCGACGCATCTGCTCTTCTGACGAAACTTTCGCACTCCGTCTTAACGAACTTAAGTCTTATCTCAACAAACGTGGGTACAATCTCTCTTACCTCAACAACGAAATACAACGCGTTTACAACATTTCACGTACCGAAGCACTTGCCCCCAAACAACGCAATTCCGATACTAACCAACCTACACGTGTACCCCTTGTCATAACATACAATCCAGCTATTCGCTCCGTATCATCTATTATTCACAAACACTTCAACATTTTATCTTCATCTCCCCGCTGCGTTGACGTTTTCAAGGCTGCCCCTCTTGTTGCTTTCCGACGTTCTAACAATCTTAACGATCTATTGGTCAGTGCTAAACTACGTAAACCTGCTAAAAATAATCAACCCCTTGGTGCCTTTCGCTGTGGCCACAACTGTTTAACATGCAACTACATAACTGATGGACTTACAACCTATACTTTTCATTCCACAGGCGAAACTAGATTTATCAAACATCACATTGACTGTAATTCCAAAAATGTCATATACATGGTACAATGCAATCACTGTCACAAACAATACATAGGCGAAACTAAACGACGACTTAAGGACCGTTTCAACGAACATCGTAGAACAGTCGACAAACAAACCAACAGCTCTAAACCCACTGCAGTATCAGAACATTTTCTCTCTAACGGTCACAGCGCTTCTGACATGCAACTAATTCCACTAGAACTGTCCAAATCTAATCGTGACGGTGTACGAAGAGCCAGAGAAGCATATCTAATTGATAGAGGTCAAACTCTTGAACCGTTAGGTATCAACAGAAAAGAAGAAATATAATACCTATCTTTTTGTTTTCTTGTTACGTTTTTTTCAAATTTTTAAACTGTAACGTTTTTTTATTTTACGTTGTATTGTTTACCTTTATTATAATATCATGTTACATGTACAACCTTTTTTTAAAACTGTAACGTCGTTTCATCTTAGGGTCATAATATGTAACACCCTGATGAAGGAAGGCTGTGCCTCCCGAAATATTGGTTTAAATATATATTCCTAGCCGTGTAACCAGCCTTGCTTGTTTCTTACCGTTTTCTAGTTTACAATTTTATAGCTGGTTAGATCTATTACAGGATCCGGCTCTTCTATTTTGCAACGGTGGTCCTTGCTATTTAGTATTTTCCAGTGTTTTCACTGGAAAAATGCCCTATTTGTGATAAATGGGCCATAATAACGAAGTATAGCTTCATCGAATTAGCCATCAAAAATCAAAAAGGTTAAGTGAAGATTTCTTTGCATAGGTCTTAAGGAGTGGATATTTTAAAAAATTTCAGCCCATTAGGGATGTCGTAAACATTGAATCTAATCCTCAACGAGCGTCCTCATAAGCGATACCGTTTTAACCACTTCCGGAACTTTATGGCACAACGGAAGAAAATTAAAAAAAATACATAACTTCTTAAAGTGAGATTTTTTTCGTTTCATCAGTTTTAGTAGAGAATAAGTAGAGTAAATGATTCGTGTAAAAAAACAAGGTAGGGGTCACCGACGATCTAAACGAGTAAAATTGGTGTGAAGTTTACGACGCCATGTTTGTTTAGTTGGGGACAAGTCAATCGTAACTAATGCGTGACATAATATTGCCGCGTTACCTGCGCAGTTTAGATGCGCATAAACAATTAGCGCGAACGTCCTATTGCTATCAAACTTTGTGACGTCACAAGCAGAATTTTTGCAAATTCTCACCCCAGTCCCCGGGTAAAATTTATAAACATGGCCGCGAAAAGTGGATGAAACAGCGTTCGTTTATTATACACACTACTTGTTTTGTTTATATTTCAGTTCAAAACACTTACCGTCACAGCTGAGTGCCTGTTTTCTATGATCAATGGAGATGACTTGTTTAACACTTATGCTGATTTGACTGCCAGAACACCACAGCTGATATGGATCTTCAGCAAAGTGTATTTGTACATCTTCATCTCACTCTTCATTTATGTCGTACTCAGTTTGTTCATCGGTATCATTGGAGATACATACGAAAGACTAAAGGTTTGTGCGGTTATCACCTCCAGATTCTGTAGTCTCCTACGCAGCCGTTTTTTGTCTCGTCACGCAACGCTCCTCGCCACTAGAGGAGCGTTGCGTGACGAGACAAAGAACGGCTGCGTGGGAGACTACAGATTTTGTTGTCGTTGTTGTTTTTGCTTTGTAGGCAAACCACTAGAAGTAGAAATGGAACTTTATCATAATAATCTTCAAAGGGAGGAAAGGTGTTTTGAAGGCACTTCCTCGTTTTATAGGGAACCAGAAAAGTTGTAACATTAATACGTCAAATTACTAACAAAGGCCAGATAATATCGCGAATGGCCGCCATCTTGCAAAACGCAGGGACCTATGGGGCTGATGACGTTGTAGGGCTCCCAATTATTAGCGCGAGCTTTGAATTTTTGCAACGGAATTTGTTGTTTCTTGATGACTGAGAACATGCAAAAGTGTACCGATTACGGCTGTAACTGCACCACAAAAAGCCAAACAAATCCTAACCCTAACCCTAGACTATACAGTTTTTCAAAATATTTAACAAAACTGAAAGTATGACTCGAGGCTGCGTGATGCGTTATATTAGCACCATGTGTGAAAGTAAAAGGACATATTAAGGTTAATAACTTATTTTATTCACGTATATTTGTTAATATTTATATAATTGTGTCTCGCAGTGATTGCTCTTTCCTGGGCTGTAAGCTCTACGACTAATATATGATAACAAAAATATTCGAGAGCCAAAAGACCTAATAAAACATGATCCCAGCATACGGTCTATTATTGTAAACACGGTGTCAATATGTTACGATATAGTTTTAATAAAACCCCTATGCGCTGGGCTTTAAGAAAAACAGAATTATTTCTAATAAACATCCACTGAGTTGTATCAGGGGCACCCAACGAGCCAAATCAAGCAAAAGTTGTAGAAAGGAGTATTTAAGTACCTTATGGTGTTTGAAGTCTGTTTAAAGTGATGTTTTCATAAGCTAGAAGACGTTCATCTGTTCGGACTCCCTAGCTGAAATTTTAATTGCCCGAAAATGTTAGGGAACAAAATCTTCCTTTGAGAAAATGCAAGCTGAAATGAACTTTCCACGAACTTTCTAGAGAACTATTTTCTTTCCGAAAATGCTAGCTG
>JAEMWC010000532.1:487500-525000 GCA_016490735.1 Pachyseris speciosa | reverse complement strand
TTGGAATTTGAAAATGTTCCTGTACCGTTGACACACAAGATAACGTATTGATTGAAAGGCCATGGTCAAGTCTAATTTTAGCAGGACAATGGTTGGGAAGAGGAAGAAAGAAGACCAAAACAATGGCTGGCTTAAATGCAAGTCTAAGTTGGCAAATGGCGAGGGCTGGGAGAATTACAACAGATACTGACAAGAGCTTTGTCAAACGTAAGGCTCGCTATAGAGGTTATTTCAGTAAATCCACGGAAGATTCATGCCACGCTAATTCAATTTGTTGCTGTTGTGATACCTCGCTTTGGCTTTTCTCCACTAGCCCCTCCCTCCCCCCACCCCTTCGCTACCCCCACAAACCCCCTTCAAGCGACCCCACGCTCATTCCCAACTATGTTTGCAGAATTTTAGAATTGTTCTATTCTGTTGTATGGCATGCTTGAAAACACGTTAAGTCCGTACATTCAATCGAACACTGCTTTTCAAAAAGGTCTGGGTTTGACAATGAAAACATCCCGGGTCCTCAAGAAATACGACGAAACACGTCGGCGAAACACGACGGCAATTCGTCAGGAAAATCTTAACGTTGGGGATTTGGGGAGCTAATTATTTTGAGAGTTTTACTCGCATGGGATGAAGGCAAAATGAAATAGTTTTCGGCCCGGTTTCCACACACTTCTCACCAACAAATCACGCCAGGAATAAAACGACACTACTTTCTTTTACTCGATTTTTATTGTCTTTCTTCATGAAATCAACCCACAATCACATTTTCCTAAGCAATCGCTCGTTACGGCGCTGCCCAAGAGTTAAGCAAGTAATTTTTTATCCTTTTAGTTTACAGCAATTTTAACGCCACTCGTAAGTAACGCATTTTCATGTCCCACCAAGGGACAAATCAACGCGATATAGTCCCACAAAATCTTCGAGAAAGACAGAAAACTTTAAATAACAATCGGTGTTTTTGTCAGAAGGCCCGAGCTTTGATGCATGGATTTCTATTGCTGATTCATGCGTCCAAAAGAACTAAAAATCTGACATTTTTCTTCAAGAGATCTCCACGTTTCTGCATTTTCTCTCGAGGATTTTTGTAGAACAAATAAAAATACAGCATTTCCTATCATTTAAATTTATTAAACGGAACTGTAAACTGTACGAAATGAAGAGTATGAAGAATAGAAATTACAGGTATTCTTAAAAGCGAGTTCTTTAGTAGCTTTACATATATATAAAAAAAAAAAGTGTAGTAAATTTTACAAAATACTTAAAAGAAACAAAGCGTTTCTCGTCAAGAAGGCGGATTTAAGAGATGACAGCGTAAAGAATCTGATGTTCAACTTGGAAAAAAGGGGGCGGTGGCACTACTCCCACTTTTTTAAACCCAAACAGAAAACGAAGACTTCCATCTTGAAAACAACCAATCCAGATCCAGAGGGATACTGCCCATTTAAACTTCGCAGACTAAACTGATCACAAAGTTTTGAAGTTCTTGCAAAGTTATTCTAAGGACCATCCGCCATCTTTTCGAGGGGCACAACGCTTTTCATTTACAACAACAGTAAATGCAGATTGTGATTGAACCTGCTTGAAAAGAAAAGCTTAATAGTTGGAAATAACAAGCATTAATGCCTGGAAATGCTTCATTTTATAAGTTCGCATGTACAAAATCAATGTGTAATCACACTCCTGCAACTCCACTCTGTAAAACCAAAATTTCATTGCCTATAATTAAAATGAAGTCGCTTGCACAATCATGTGCTAAAAGCGAACCTTATGGCTCTAGTAGCTTCGATAACGAAGCGAAAGCGATAAATTTATCAATCACAGTTAAAAATCACTGCTTGAAGCACGCCTAGCGTGATGCAACCTAAATTGGGACTCCACCTCTGCAAAATCCGCAAAGATTCTCCCAATTATCAGCTTTGGAAAACATGCGAAGGTTGCTTTGCAGAAACGAAAGCTCGCCAACGCATGCATTGGAAATTTAAACCGGAAGTACGACTTCATTCTGCAACGAAGAAGCCTTTTCTTTTTATAGGATCTGAATGGTTGAAATGAAAGGTTAGACTCGCCCATACGTTTCATAGTTAGCTGAGAAATGAGAGTGTTTTTACTACGCCGATGGCGCTTTTAGTCCGCAATGAAAAAGTGAAATCTTGGTTAAATTTAAGAGCAAAATGACCCAACACTCCAACATGTTCACTCAGACCCTATTTTTAAAACACTGAAACAAACCGACATTGGAATCACAAGAGCACATAAACTTGAAAAACAAAAACAAAACAAATTCGCCACAATCTGTAAATTGACTTTGCGTGTAGCTCTAAATATCAAACTGCAATAATAAAGCACAGCTTCGATTATTAAAAAAAATAGTCAAACACATCCAAATGATGGACTCGAAATGAAAGGAAACATAAAACGTGAAACAAAAAGAACGTTACAGCACAAAACGTAGAACAATCGAGCACACAACAAGCGAACATCGCCATCTTCACATCGAGGACAGACCTCCTCGCTTGAAAACCGAACCAGTTGGATTCCCCGAAGTAGAAGGTTGCTCCGTCTCATCTTCTGAAGTGCTAATAACCCTGTGAAGAAAGGAAAAACAATTGAATTAGCGTTCATTGAAGGCAAGAACATCACCACAGGAACTTCAATTTCATCCACAAAAGTTAAAACCGTCTTACACAGCATAATAAACAGTAAAGTACTGCATGTTCAGCAGCTTTCATTTGAATGATTTCATCCACACTTAAAAGTTCCGAGTTGCACAGAGAAAACAACTCTTAGCCTTCACTTGAATATGGGATTCAAGAATCAGTGGATTCATAGACAAACCTCAATATTCACCGAGAAAACAGTGGCCAAGAGTAAAAACACTTACACAACATGTTTGGACACATTTTTGGTCGTCATTTTTTTTTTTCATGATAGCAATCACCAGCAATACTCAACCAAATCCTAATGTTAAAAGTAACATAATCCTGACTTAAACCCTCATCCTAAAGCCTTTTTGGCAGTTGAATCGCATAGTAAGTGACACTTGAACAAACGTGCATGGGCTCAACACAAGGAAGAGAAATGGAGATGACAAATAAGAACAATACGTCTTGCTATTGTGAAAGAGATCAAGTTCAACCTAATTTCAATCTCTAAACGTCAAGTCCTAAGCTTTAATATTAATGGCCACACTTTGAAATGATCCTATCCAACGGAGTTCCAAAAATTAAAACCAAATGAGCGGTACCAAGGTAACTTAGCTTGCGATCTGGTATATTAACTGTTCAAAAGACTGGAAATATTTCAGAAAATTTCAGAAATTTATCTACATTCTGGTGAATGTCCAGTTTGATTCTTCTCTTATTTCAATCATTTGACTGACGCTCAAAGTTGCAACACAAGAGCTTCTGTTATGTTATTGTTTTACAGATCAGCTGGTTACAGTTGAGAGCAGTTTTGTTCAATTACTGTCCATTCCAGTGACGTAAGCTAGTGGAAAAGTACTGACTGCATATCGCTCAAAACATTCCATCACATAAACGCTTCCTTCCAAAAATAATTTGCTAAAAGATGTTTGCCAAAAATACTTTGAAAAAACTTCTTCTTTGTTTGAGTTTCTATTCACAGAAGTTCTTGTTCAATAAAATCTCATCATTATCACTATAAGTTACTTCCACTGTAAACGCAGGATACAAACCAGTATTCTATCCAATGATCGAAAAGATTGAACAATCGGAACACCGTAAAACACGTGTTGATCTTTGTAATAAAATTACACGGCACGTTCCCTGTACTCGACCTTCAAACAAAACTGGCTGGTAATCCATTGTTCTTAATTGAGGTCAAGATGTTAAAGAGGCTGAAGATAGTTAGGTTGTAAGGTTCATGTTTACGAAATTAAACAGGCTTTGCGCACGGAAATTGTAACAATCCGTCAACTGAACGCTTGCCGGAGAACTCTTCAAATTGCAATAACATGTGTACATTGCGTAACTTTTTGTTCCCAGGGAAACAGTGACGAACTCTCATGCAGAAATTTGTTTTTCGAAACTATGTGCACCCCAAAATGCTCTGAGCTTGGCTGGACAATTTCAAGATTAAAGTTCGGGTTCCCGAAAACAAAGCGGAAAATTGCTATGATCAAGAGCGGGAAAGTCCTTTTCTTTGGAAAAGTACAAGAGATTAAAGTTCATGTTTACGAAAAAATACAGGCTCAACACACGAAAGTTGAAATGTAGCCGTTTTTGTTACAAAATGTCCTTTACCCTTTTCATACCGGAACAACACATTACAGAAAAATTACGATATTGGTTTACTAAAGTACAATGGTGAGTTAACGATCACGATGTTCAAGAAAGTTACAAAGTTTCGTTGTGACAGGTAGATTGTTTACGAAAACTGTATACAATCATGACATCATTTAAGTCAGCAACAACAAGATAAAAATTCACTTGTAGGCCCATATTATTCTTGTTTGTCTTTCGTAATCTGGCTCAAACTTATCTTTGTTTTTAACTAGTGGTTTATGATAAACGTTGAAGTTTTCTTTTAACAGTTAACTATTACATAGTGAGTCCTTCAACCTCGAAACCTTCAGTGTCGATCCTCTGCTTGGGGAATCAGTATTTTCCCCGCACAAGAACTGATGCGTTTTCCATTATCCTTTGTTAATTAGACTAAGAAACGAATTCTGATCCAGCACATTCGCAGTTTATCGCATTAATGATAATCAAAACCATCTTGGTTGAATCACAGTAATTTGAATGCAACTTTCTAAGAAGACGAAGCCATAAAGAATTTCGACGGGATTCACTCTTGATCCGGCGGCAAAAAAATTGTGGAAAACTGTTCACAGTTCACTTCATGGAAAAGTCGAGTCGTACGAGCATTCCAATCAGCGGAATCTTTCTGGAAAAACTAACAAGACCATGAAATGACTGTAGAGTTACAGTCCCAAAAGTGCTTCATCACATTCTTGATTATCATTTATTTTATCTCTTTTACTAAGCAGTAACGTGGTTCTACTGACAACTTTTTCAACACCTCACCTATTTTCCTCTTTCTCTGTATGAAATCCTCAGTTAAGTGTGACAATTCAAATGAAAGCTACTAAGCAGTTCTTTCCGCCTGCGGTAGTGTTCACTGCGTTGAAAAAGGGGGTTGCGAGGTTACACTTTAAGGGGAAGCGGCTTAACGCCACTTCAGATGGGCTCCTAGCAGGATCTCCTGTTGTTTTGTTCAGAAAAGACGCTGTTTGTCCCTTGATTATTTTACAAAATCAAACGAATGATTTTCTGAAATGGAGTAACTTTTAGCAGTGAAGTTAACATGCTAACGTAACCTTGCTAACTTACAGTGAATTGTCCAGGCTCTGCAAATGTAGGAATTCAAACTTGTCTTCCAGCTTTTCCTTGAAGTCCATTAATAGCTCATAGACATGGCGATTCCTGGTCTGAAACAAAGAAAATAATTAAGACAAATTACATTCCGCCTCTTTTTGCACAACTTTGTTTAAGCTTTTCCCCGTGAAAACCTCCCTGCAAATGAAATCCTAGAGTGTGGCCATTCAAATGAAAGCTACCGAGCAGTACTTTCCTGTGATAATTTTGCTATCATAATTTTTAACAAGGTAAGAAGAACATCTGTTGCACTTACTGTGATCACATAATCCTCGTCCGAACTTGTTCTCGAACTCGTTCGGCGTCTTTTTGAGCCTGGTCCCTTGCTCCCTGATCCTACAAAGAATTATGGAGAAAAATGCTAAACACTTAACCTTCAACATGAAAGTAATGGCATATAGTCAGTCATTTTATCAAGCTAGTGGCTTTGGAATTATGATGCTAAGAGCCCAAAACTAACCTCGTCTAGAGCGTTTGCCTAAACTCTGTGAAGAGCTTGGTTCTCCGCACACTGCTTTTTCATCTGATTTGCGGTCACGTCCAGGACAAGCACACACCCTAATCTCAACCACACGCCTGCCGAGGGTCTGCCCATCTCTCTCCAGAGTGAAAATCACTTCCACTGGCCGTCTGCTCGGCCCACTGGCACAGCTCGAAAAGCACATAAAAGCAAACATTTCTGTAACGTACTCTGTTCCAACTACAAAGTAAAGGAAAAGTCTTAGGAAAGTGTTTCCCTTAAAGAAAAGAATTACTGAAACAGAGAATCAAGATACTTGAAAACTTGCTGTTTGTATTACACAACTCATAATGGCCCGGTGCTTGCTAATTCGACCACTAATTTACAATGCAAACTTGTCAGTATCATAATCAAGTCACTGTTCAAGTAAATTTCTGATGCTGCATGTTCACTGTAAGATTGACAAAGACTTGAATGTATTGCCTTGTGGTCCATTGTATGGCAGTATAACTGAGTGTCTCATAGACTCTGGGCAGGTGTGATAATGAGCAGCAGGGTTGTTACTGCGGATGAATTGATCTTTTGGAGCTGAGCCTGTAAAAGACAAAATAGAAACCTGTCAATACAAAACAACGCTGAAAAAGAGAAAACAAAAATTCCATATCGTAAAAGAGTATACCGTTGTAGTGGTCTCATCACAAGCTGGCAACCAGCGAAAATCGTAACCTACTTTGTCAGAATTTACCTCTTACTGCCGCCTACTTTGTCCGTCTGATTTTTACTCGAATTATTAAAAAAATTCATCAGGTCGCCGCCTACTTTAGTTAGCTCAGACAGCTATTTCAAAACTTATTGAAACCCCTGTAGTTACAAGTAGATTATAACAATACCAGTACTTAGCACCCTCAAAATATTTGTTCTCCTTACACTTTGATCCACATGTAAAGAGTCAGCTGCCAGTCCTTCAACAATGTCTTGATTTCTTATGGAGAAATTATACCTTGATTATTTTATGGTACAACAAGCCACTGAATTAGCCACTAGAGGATTCCTTTCTTTACAAGTACGTTTATTGCCATCTTTTAAGGAAAATAATTATTAATTGGGCAGAAACCCATCATACCATCGTTAGAGCTTTCCATGTGGTTAGGACACCTCTTGACAATATCATGCAAGTTTGTAGATCCCTTAAACACAGCAACGGCCCTCAACACAGTTCCTGGTGGGGGAGGCATGTGTGTCTTGAATTTGATTGGGCAAAAGCTCGCCAGATTGACATACAGCTTCTTGCACACATCAGAGTAGGTCCAAGTGGCAGATTTTGAAGCCGACTCTGTCAATGGGCCAAATGAGATCTCAAAGCCCCAGTCACCAGGGTATTCTGTTGTGCTTGGAATTGTGGGTAAACGAGACATGTACATACTCGGAGGGGAGGAAGAGGGACCTGCAGCTGAGCCATCACTGTAACTGGTACACTGTTGAGAAAATCATCCCAATTTTCATCTGTTATGTCTCTGCAGTGCTCATTATTTTCTCATTTTAGTGCAATCCCCAAATTTTTAATGTAATTTTAAGGGTTCTCCTCACTTTCTTTCCCTGGATTTAATGCTGGATAATTACAGGACACCAAAGGTTCCCCAAATAGGATGCAAGTCCATCAAAGAATACCCAGGATGAAGTGACAAGGTTCACAACCACTCTTGACCCTCACACCTGATGCTAGTCCACCACAGGCTACCCAGTATGGATAAGAAGCTATTCCATCCCAGTGACACCAACAACCTGAACCCAATTAGTAGGCTGAGCATTGCACACACTGAGTGACAATGAAAATTCACTTACATTGTCATAAGGAGTAGAGCTTATTGGTGAGATAGAATTGTTCCTGCTGACAGGTGTGGAAGAGGTTGAGAAAGACGCAGGAATGTTTTGTGGGTACGCTGGCGGCTGAGGACTGTATGATGGCTGGGGGCTACTGGATGTTGGTGATTGTGAGCTGGATACATAAGGCTACAGAAAGACACAAAATATTAAACAAAATAAGAATCATAGTTAAGAAACTGTCTTCTTTTGCTTGCAATTAAATCTATAAAGAACCAGGATTTAGCTGTAAGTAAGAGTAAATAGCTAGTTCAAGAAGCCAAGTTACAACAATGTAGTCTATCCCATCCTGACATTATTCCTCATTTTCCCATTCCCCATTTCATGATTCATGTCCCCTGTTCACTATTTTCTCTACCCAATTTTAGAGTCGGCCATCCTTTCAAATGACTTAACATTATGTCAGTAAAATTGCAACTAACAGAAAGTCTTGTAAGTGCGACAAATAACTTTTAAACTTGTAGTTTGGTACAAATTAAGTAAAGGCCACCATAAAAGGGAAGGGAAAAGTGAATAATGTCATCATCTCTATAATTAGCTTAAAATCCACCCACTTGTTTTCAAAGTTCAGAATGATGTCTGCCACACCTAATACCTATAAAGAAGACTCAAAAAGGTATTTTTGCCCAACTTTCTTAAAATAAAATGCAGGTTTACAAGACAAAATTAAATGTCATGCATGAGCAAACGTTCGGTAGACAATCACTGAATTCTTCACCATGACTGTGTGTGTAGAAAGGAAATATTTCTCTAGATTTAAACCAAGATACAAGGTGACCAATACAATTTGAAGAATTTTTTGTCTTTATGTTAGTATTCCCAAAAAGTGTTGTATCAAATTCATCACATTAACTACTGACTTAAAGGCAATTTGCATATGTAAATTAAGAATTGAAATCGAATTATTTGCCCCAGAAGGAAATTGCTAGATCTACAACTAAAAGAAACATAAACAGGGTAGAGGAAAAGACGTTCTGTTAATTCAAGCTAGCAGAGGTATTCTACAGGTCTTTGGTCCCCAAAAGGCTTCAGTGACAGCTGAGTGTAATTTTGTGCTGACAAAGGCAAATGAATTCCTTTCAAATCATTTGATTTACTTACATGAAACTGTGGCCCAAAAGACCTCATATCACTCTGCACTCCCCCAAAATTCAAACTGTCATGTGAGTCTGCAAATAAAACCAAGAACATCATATACCAGCTGAGCTAGATACCTAGTAAACTCAGACTTTGTTTAAAGGAAGCTATTGCGTAGCTGAAAATGTTTGTGTTTGATCTTAACATACATGGACAAGCACATAATTTGACCTCAAAGAGTGTCTGTAGCAGATCCCAACAAGTTAAGCAGGAAATCAATCAAGATAAGAAAACTTACTTCTTTACATCACTAAAACTTGACTATGATGGGTATTTAGGCCTTCTGTTAAAATTTTTGACGTTGACATGAGCATAAATAACTCACTTGAAAAACAATTATCCTTGAGCTTAAGATCCGCCTACCATGGGTCAAAGGTGATGGCAATCTAATTTTATAATCAACCTCAACTCAAATTACAACCTGCAGATTTCATTAGTTTTGGTAACCAAATACAAATACATCTTACAAAACAAGACAGATCAGTTTACTGCCTGAGTTGCACAAATTTTGCTACGTGACACTGAATCTACACTAAGCAAAACAATGTATTTTACAAAACTGAAAAGCCCTAACTCCTGTTTGAATTTACACATTCAAATATTGATGCATGTTCAGTTTCGATGTAACGCAAAACCAGTTGTAATTCCAATTAACTGCGTGGTAAACACTTGATTGCAAAGAGATTTTTCTCTTGATGATGCAACCAACTTTTTGCCAAAGATAGTTTGATGTACATGTGCTTGAATCAACTGACAAGAACATTGTATATAAGGTCAATTTATGATTTTTTACATACCTTCTCCCATGGACAGGAAACTGAAAGAGAAAGAGAAGGATATGAGATTTCAAAAGAAAATTAACATGAATGAATTCAATACTAGAAACAAACTCAATGATCTTTAACCTCCTAGAATGTTTCATCACACATTACAACATACTTTTAATATAGCTGGATGAAATTTTTTGGGTGACCATCTGACATCAACGTTAAAAATTCTTGCAAACTTGCAATATTATGATATATTTACCAGTCACTGTTTAAAAGCACATACATTGAAACTCACAAGAACTACAGCACAAATTAATCAAACTTAGGTTATTTAATGGGACTACAACTCTTCCAACAAGAACAAAGATCTTTGCATTGTTGAGAAATAACAGAAACAACGACAACAGTATTATTGCCAAAACCACAGACAACTTGTAATCTTAGTCCAAATGAATAGATCCTACCCAAAGTTAAACTCTTTCTGATCCCACATCTTTGGCAGAACGTTTTCTAATGTACACATCTCAGATGAAGAGAGCAAAATTTGTCCACACACAATCTGCTCTAATCTGCGGCTAACCTGAAAACTAGCCTTGCCATCCCATTTATAGACAACACATTGCTGACTAAGCTGTATAACCTGAGAAGTCTGTTATTAAATAAATTTAAAAGTCTTAACAACCTTGTGCCAACCATTGTTTGAGTGCCAAAATTAACAAGCACAGTACAAAGAACATTGTGATCCCAGCCAATGAAAATGATTTGACAACAACACAGACAATACATGCATGTGATAATCATGCCAAACATGAAGCTCACAACAACAAACCCTTTGATCTCCTCAAAGCTGGAACATATCAACACTAGCTGTCACAGACCCATAAATTGTTATCTTAACAGCTCTTGAGTAATACTAGTGATTAAAACAATTGAGACAACAAAAGAAATTTGATCTTCAGGCAACAGGTGATAAATCGAATGATTTTCAGTGGCAAAAACAACATTTTATTTTTTAACTCAACACACACCTGCTGTCAGCGGAGGGAAGAAACCTGACAATTAAATAAAGGATTCAGTCTCACTTTTTAATAAAAATTTAATGCTGGTTATAAAAGACATAACCCAAGAAAAGATGCTAGACTATAATCCTCCTTAACCTTGGTAATTCCTCTATCTGATCTGGAGTTCTCTTTCCTACAACACTTGCCAAATAATGTCAACAAACTGTTTACCCTCAAAAGGGATTTTGCCTCAACAGGTGTCATGAAACATTCAGCAATACCTTTAAAAACTAAATTCCCCTAACTTATACATTACTATGCATACGTTTGAGTATAGTTTTTATTCTTGAACCTGCCTCAGGTGTCAAGCAAATACAGGATCTTACATTTAACATACTGTGTATGGTGTTGTTTATAATACTGCACAATGATGCAATCCTAAAGAGTGATCAATCAGCTGGAAGCTTTGATCAAGACTTTGCATGGTACTCTATATTTCAGATATGCTGTCAGTCAAGTATAATCACAACTTTTATCTTCTTTAATATCAAAACAGAAGGAAATTGAGGAGCTTTCTTTAGTTTGTGCGATTACACTCTTGGGAGATTAGGTGGTGAGAATTTAGACATGCATCAAGACTATGGTCGCATCTGTTTGACAACTTATTGCTTTTGCAAGAAAACAATTGTCTCCAAACACTCAAAAGATCGCAGAGGTTACAGGATTTTTCCATGACAAGGTCTTTAGATTCTTGAATTAAGAGAACCACAAGGGAAAACGCAAAACAAATGCAACAAACTATACAAACAATAAGAGTGGCGGGAAAATCCCAGCAAAGAAATGCCAAAAAATATTACTGAAATTACATAACTGGCCATGGGCAAGTCCACACTGGCTCAAAATACAACTCTCTATTGTTCCATCTATCTAAAGCAGAACTAAATTAAGGCTGGCTATTACAATACAAGCAAGTTATTTCAAAGCTAAGTACCAAAAGCAACACCACTGATGATTGACAAGGTTGGAAACTGTCCAGTATGTTAATACACATGCACTGATAACTTCCAACACATTTCAATTAGTTCAGCAAAGTCTGATCCTCTTCCACCCAAGAGGTCCCAAGTACAAGACATGACAAAGAACTGACAAGAAATTTTATCTCGAGAAAACTTGATTTCTAATCTCCTTGTCCCACTGGGTCATCTTTTCTCTCACCCACCCCCCCCCCCCCATTCCCCCTGCCCCACCCCTTCAAATTCTACTCTCCAGCTCACACTCATGAACAAGAGGCTACAATTAGCTTAAACTCGGGCCTGCAAAAATACCTAATTTAGTGCTAAACAAAAGAAAAGCGAGAAGTCTGCCCTTCTTACATTGAACGCATTGTGCTTGTGTTCGTGTCTATCAGTCTTAGCGGTGTATATCCATGGACCCCCATTAACATACATCCCTTTTAAATTGCAAACTTACAGCTCAACCACTGATAACAACAATTAAATCACTTGTCAAGAATATTTTAAAAAGAAGAAGAAAAAGAGACACGCAAAAAAACAAAGGTGCCGTCAGCAGGAGTCGAACCCCGAACTTCTGTATCACAAGCGGCGACAATGACCACTGGGCCACGGTCATTCAGCATAACTAATAAGGTAAAAAATAGTGTACTTATTCCAAAATGACTACTTTTAGTTAGAGCTTGTGCAGAAATGCTGGAAATGAGCTTTGCGGATGAAACACGACGAAGAAAAACGGATCTCACTTTCAGACTCAGGCAGCATTCCTAGCCTGAGTAAAAAGGACTGGCGCCTACCCTATACAGGTAGCCCAACATTTTGCATCCAGTTTAAGACTCTTCTCTTTCTTCATGGCAAAATAGCAGAAATTCAATCGAACATTATTTTGGTAAAATGATCATAATATCACAAGCTGTTCTCTCCTGTTTACACTGTATTTCACACCAAAATGACTCAGTAGGTACATCCATATCAGGGAAACAGAGCCTAAATAGCTGACAAAATCCACTCACTCGTCCATCAGCATCTCTTAGCTCAATAGCATCAGTTCCAGTGGTCACATGTCACCCACTTGAGCACTAAGCCAAAGTGGGATTCATCTACAGATTCTGTCATCACGGTAAAACCAAACTATGAAACTTCTATAATTACATGACTCAACTCTAAATCAGTAATTTAATAAAAGGACAGAAAACTGACTTATATTATATGAGCTACATGTTGTGTTACTGTACATGCAAATATGACAGTAACATGATATAAGTATGATGCAGGTACATGTATATGCTGCAGTTTAAATTGTTTCTTGGTTTGTCAACTTTCAAACTAGTTTGGTTTTTATCTTCTTTTGTTCTAGGTTACCATATGAATCTGAGATAAAGTTTGTACCATGGTTTGAAATTTTTAAACGCAAAGCCACAACATAAACATAAGTATATATGCATACATATCTGTCAGTATCTGTTTAGGGCATGTTGTACATCATAAGACGTGGATACAGTCACCAGACACCCCAAAAACATATTTTGAATGTTTTAATGCCACTCCCTTTGACTTTCACTTCTATGTAATAGATTGAACCTTAAAAAGTAACTTCTGTGTATTCTGGAATGTGAAGCAAACAGCTACAAATCTTTCCTGTGATCTTGTTGGTTTTGGTGTACAAAATAATGTCTCCATGGTGGTTCCAACAAGTTTAAATTGAGTCTGTGAAATGAATTCTACTGAGCAGTAGAACTTCCCTGTGGTGCTGCTTATTATAAAGGAGCTCTAACTGTATAACCTGAGAGAACAAACTGAATAAGTTCACTCACTGACAAATGTAATGTAACTTTCCTTTGTCAGCCTAGCAAGGTAACATGATAATACCACTGGAAAGAAAACTTTTAAATTCATCACTTACTCACTAGACTCACTTTAGTTAGCAAAATGTTTTATCATGTTCTAACGTTTTGTCTTTTCAGTATAAAATTCTAAAGTTCAGAGGAACGTTCCACTTGTTTCAATTCATTTTTGCCTCTGCTGATAATAATAACCATAAAGCCTAAGAACACATGCCTTGGGAATCACTCAAGCATTGAAAGAAATGATAACATATGATATTCAACACTGCAGATTGTACTTTTGATGCCTCATTGAAGTGCTGTAATAGCAGGTTGGGATATGCCTGTCCATCCTACAGGTCAAAGTTTCAGTCACAGATGAATCTCATGTGCTGTTAACTTTTGACACTGTAGATGAAATTCTTAGAATACGACCTCTCAAAACCCTTCAACCAACCAGCATTCCCAACTGAGCATTTTCTGGATTTTTGCCATTAAAAATTCCAAGAATTTATCTTAAAGACAATTTGTCCCTCAGCAAGGTTTGACCCCTCTTCTCCTTCAGGCGTACTTTGAAAGTCTGTGCTTTTGAAAATGAACTTTGAATCTGGCCATGTGGTTTTAAACATGTCCCTCACAGAACTTCATCAACTTTGAGTCTTGTGATGCAGCTCAAACTTTGCAATGGAGTGAAACTGTAGCAAAAATGTTCACTATTACTTGAGAAGGCATTTTCAAAAACATAGCTCCAAAATTAGATATCACACTTGACCTTTACAAGACAAGTAATGTGACCTGGCAAATTGCCACGCAGCAGTTAAAGAAACTGTGACGTAGAAGTAGACTAGATTTATACGTCACATTCAGAGACATCAGAGTGACCACCAGTATAGCTACATTTACCACACTTTCAAATCAACAGAATGGGTACAGTAATTATGCAACAGTCACAAGAAGTACAAATCAATTGAAATGAAATAATATTTGAAGTAAAAGTTGACCTGATGAAATTTGGAGTGAATGTGTGGCAACTAGTGGTAAAAAGAATGCTTGAACCTAAACTTCAAGCTGTAACAAATTGAATATCATGAGTTTGTCATAAGCTGGATTCTATAAAGCCAAAGATCACCTAAGTTAAAGCATTTTTAGCCACTGTTCTAATTTGAGGAGAACGTTGTTCCTTCAGTAAGTACTTCTCTCTCCACTTAAAAAATTAGTTTTCATGATACAAGTTTTTAAAGAAAGAAGAAGCACATCCTAAGAATAAAACTCTTGGTAAGAGCAGGGAATAGAAAAACAATCTAACCTTGAAGTTGCATATTCAATCATTTTCTGCATGTCCATTCTTCTCAGACAGTACACAGCTTTTGCAGCTCTATCTCGGAGTAGTGACCTTTTATAATGTTGCTGTTACTTAGTTCCACTTCATTTAAATTATTTTGTTCTTCGAGCCACATATGATTTTCACGTGTCACAAGAATTATGCGTGACTTATTCAAGGGGAGTTTGATTTCATCACGTAAACAACTTATGCTAATGTTAACGTGAACAACACGGGAGTTTAAATTGTTACATAAAGAAACGTACAACAAAGTTACAACTTAAAACAAAAACAGTATGCAACACACAATTTGAGGAAGACGATTAAGCGAACCGAATTATCAACAGGTAAAAAAGCACAGGGCATGCATTTTTAAAAACATCTAAACCACAAAACGCGTGACATAAAGTTTGACACGAGAGCTTTGCACCTTTTCAGAAGATTTATTCATTAATTCCCAATTTTAATACGACTTGCAACTTACTTTAATTAGTAAGGAAATTAAGCTCCACTTGTAGGGAAACATTTCACATGCCGCTCAAACTCAGAAACTGTTTTCTACGTTTATTGCCACTTACCAAGAGTTATTTTCCCCGCGAACATCAGCGAGCAGATGCTTAAATTGTTTGTCGTTCAAGGAAATTGTGGGTTCCACTTGTTCTTCGGCCATACTGACTCCTAAAAGAGTGTAGAAAAAATGACAAAACAAATTTTTCACTCAGCACTAATGTTCAGGTATCGAAATGTTTACTATGAATGTAGATTACTGGTAAGAAAACTCGAATCGAATTTCTTCATGCGCCGTGTAGGAAGGAGTCTTATGACTTTAACAGCTCGTCACATGTATTCGAACACGCAACGCCAGAAAAAGAAAAACAAAGGCTTAACCTCAAAATATAGAAAGGGATAATGCAAAACCATCGAAAGATAAATAAATTACCTCGAAAACTGTCAAAAAATCTCACAAACGATGGCTCCGAATATCAACCAAGAGGCAAACCAACGTTCATGTATACATATTTCCTGTTTGGTAAACAAGCCAAACAAGGCTAGTTCCGACAAGCGGGTACGCATAACGTTAGCTTACGACAAGAATTACACGTTACCAAGTACAAACTAAATCTAACGACGTTCAAAGATCATAGCTTGACTGATGGAAAAAGCAAATCTACTCATTTAGGTAAAAACAACGAGAAAATAACGCAACTAATATAGACTCGTCGGGTCAAACAGTCATTCATGCTCGAATCAAAACAACCTGTATTCTCCAATCACGATGCAAAATGCGATTTATAGTGACTTCGTCTTCTTTCAATGGTGAAGCAGCTCTCTGAACTTTTCTCAACATAAAACCCGGCAAAAGCTGAGCAAAACGTTCAGGCTGGGCGCCAAAAATCGATTCCAAGTCCAAGAATAAGCGCATGTTTACCAACCCGTTGTAAGCCGCCAAACACTTTGCACAAGCGGAATTAGAGCGCTTTTCGCTAAGCACTTGTATTAGAAACACCGATTCTCGAAAGCCCTCAGCTGTAACTGAGTAACAAACGTAAACACTGAAAGAAAACTCATACCTTTCACTTTCCTTTTCCAAACAGAAAGCACGAGGTCAGTTTCCGACTTCACGGGAAATTCGATGACCGAGCAGGAAAAACTGGCCCAATCTGCACCAATCAGATTATCCGTTTTACAAACACATAGTAGTTTCAACCAATCAGTGTCAGTGGTTTATATTTACGTGGGAAATGAATTTCAACCAATAAACTTGACAATATTAGGGGAGTCCCCGTCTTATTTTAAATTCCTGCTTTAAAAGGAGAGCGTCTTATAATTTGAAATTCATTCTTTTCTAATGAATGAAACTTCACAACAACAGTGAAGCTTTGTATCTGTACAAGCCGTTGATCAAGTGATCTTAATATTGGGTCTTCACACAAACCACATGATCAACGCTTGACTCAGAAAGGGAAAAGGTGTGTCTTACGTATACACGGACTGAACATTTAGAGAATAAAATAACCTTTGAATGGGTTCAATCTGAGCGAAAATGTTCACGGACGAATCATTTCGAGAATGAAATGATCTTTGAACAGGGAAAATCTCAGCGAAAGTAAGTCGAACTCTATATTTTGTTGAGGTAAACCTGGGCTCCTGGGAAAACAGATCACATGGGATTCCTGTGCTGTGTTTTCAGGAAACCCTTCGCAACGCTTTGACATCTGGCGGTATACATTATACCCCCGACTGAAGAATTGTCAACCTACCGCTAACCCTACCGGAGACGCACGGACCAAATAAACAAGACGAACTTTCCCGCAAAACAATTCACTTCTCCCTCAAAGAAATCAACCCCCTCCTAAAGTCGACCCAACGTCAACGCCTGTAACTGATCTGGAGGGCAGTTCTACGAAAGTGCAGGCATGATTTAAAGCTTTTTTCCCGCTAATGATAAATTTACGCCATTAAAACTGTAGTGTGTTGCAGAGAAAAGACCAGGCGTCGCTTTTATCTAAGAGATTTAAATGAACCGCTCGTTCCGCATTAGTCCAGAACTAAGTTGTCATATATGCTCCAACAAAGGAAAGTCGTCTTCGGTTTTTTTGTTTTGCCGATATGATCGTAAATTTAATTAAGCAGCAGCAAAATGAAAACTGGAAGTATAGCACCCGTGGTAAACAATACACAGACATTATCCCGTGGTCATTTTGTTTGGCTGTACAAGGTGGCTCTAACATTATCAGAAACGTAAAGAGCGGCCCGTTAAATGAAAACCATAATTGAGCAGTATTTTCCTGTGGCATGTTTTATTTTAGCTGAACTATGAACTCCGTAAACGAAATCTTTTTGGGTCTTTCAGAAACATTATATACAGAGTACAAGTCGGGTGATATGAGGGGTTACGACGGATTGTAGCCAAATGAGAAACTTCGACGCGTCCAGATAGACTGCAGGCACACATATTTTCCCATCCGGGCCTCCTTCCTACTAGTAAATAAGCACCTAATTTCTTTATATTAGTTTTCACTGACTTGCACTAATTGAAAAATCACATTAGAATTAAAATTTACCAATGGTTTGTAGTTCAAGTTCATCAGATCATTAAATGCTGGCCTGCACGTAGCCGCCGGCACTACTCCAATATTTTTTGCCTACTGACGGTCCATGCCAAGGACGCACACTGAGCGCTGAAAGTCAGTCAGTCCTAAAGGTTTCTCTATCGATTTGTGAGCCGAACGGATGACGGGAAAAGGTCGTTTTTAGCACAGCTAACTATAATGTTTGTGATCAAGCAATTTTCCAGAAGAATTTCAAAAAATCGCTAGAATTTCATACGGGAATTGAACCTTGATCACTCCCATCCCACACTATGTAATTTGTTAGACAGCAAACTCGACGGCACTCAGTATTCCTTTGATAACGTTCATTAATTTAACTCCCACAAAACACAAGCTCAAAATTACGAAGGAAAGTGCGTTCTTGATAAAATATGTAACGAGGGCTTAATTATAAAAATACTGCTTCAGAATCTGAGTGACCTGCTGCGCCCCGCGGCACGCGAAAGATTACCTATTTTAATATAGCTAATGCAATATCTCAGCAGGTCGCATATTACAGTGTAGACAAGTTCTTTGTTTGTGAAAACATGCAAGAATGATGCACTATCGGATATTCCAAAATCAGTTTTGTGCAGATTTACCATTGTTTGTGCTCGTAAAACCGTGAAAACAAGATTTACTTCTCGACGAAAGTTGCACGCAATGAATGGAATCATACCTGTATATTTTCCAATCAAGTCCAGTTTTGGGTCCGAAAATAAAAAGTATTCCGCCCGGCGAAAAACTGGGCTGATTAGGGCTTTGTCGCGTGCCGTGTCCATGAATCGCGTGCCTTGACAATTATATATCAACGGGTGATTAGTATGTCACGACAATAGAACACAAGAGAACATTTGAATGTATGAACATGTGCCAAATGGTTCTTGAGACTCTCAGAACCAATGAAGAGATATGGCAAACCACAATCTCTGCTTTAAAATTATGTGAATGTGTTATTCTTAATTTAGTGGTGACACATCGTTTATTTACGTTCTCCAATGAAACCAGAGGGAAGGCCGCTGAAAATATGAATGTTCGAGAGAAATTTTTATTACGTGTTAAAACAATCCAACCTTTAGAATTTGGCGCAGTCAGACTTATTGTTAGAGCTTAGAAAAGCTAAATGCCCCAAGCAAGATTTTAATAAAAGTGGATTTACTTTACGTTTACAGACAAAAAAATTAAAACCTTTTCAGTAGCGGAGGTTAAAATGTCTGCAGATACACATTTATCGCAAAAGCAGTTTATAGACTTACTATCCGAACTGGATGAGGAAAGAAGCCACAATGTACCTGCATCTGTTCTTTCAGCTCAATAATCCTTATTAATTTCAATGTTGTACTTGAAAATTTGCCAGAAAAGGATTCACCACAACTGCATTTTCAATTAGTGTGAAATAAACTCAGCATGGTAGAAACCGATGAATAACCATACAAAGAGTTAACACTTTGTTTTCAAATGACGGCACGTAACCCTAAATCGAAAACAGATTACGATCAAGGACACAGAATCTCGATTTTTTCCCCCTCCGTGTTTCTCTAGTTCTTGATAAAGTAAAAATAAATTATTTGAATAAAACTTTTATTTTATGTATGATACATTGTGAAAACATTCTAATTGTGTGATAAAGGTAATAAATTAATGTTTGAAAATTGATATTTTGGCATCAAAGGCGTAAATCAATATATTTTTTATCAATCAATCAATCAATCAATCAGAGTCTGGTGGAAACCTAACTAGAAAGGTATGTCAATTATGCATAAGTATAAAACTCTACATGCTATACATTTTTGGTAAGAGACTTCGCTGGAGTTGGAGCTATGTACTAACAAAGATCGCCAAGAGAATTTAGGGTGTTGGCTGATCAATGTCCATATTTACAACATCTCGGTTTGATAAGCGTCGAACACTCAGCAAAACGATACCAGGCGAAAATGAATTATTTGATCAATCTGCGTGAAACATCATGCAGAAGTGAACAACTTGTTTTGCCATCTCCAAACTGAATGGCGTGAACTGTAAACCTGACCAGATGAGAGCAGCATGCATCTTAAAAAAAAAAGTGTATGCGAGACTTCGAGTGTCACTGCTCGCTAAACTGGTTAAGAGTTCCGGATTAGTTGATCCTAGCTGACAGTCAATATTACTTTGAAAAAATTCTCAACAGCGGAGCCATGACATACTGACATCAAACTTTTAACGGGGGATTTGTTCCTGTTTGGAAAATTATTACAAAGAGTGGGTTTCCGACTTCTAAACGGTAGAGGACCAACAAATCTACTTCACTGGGCGGTGCCTCAGCAACGAAAAACTACCGATGCAAGGAGCTTATGATCTCTTGCTTGTAAGTTGCCTTTTGGTGTGAGAAACAAACAGTGATACTTGAATGATAGTATGCTCTTTTTTTAGTTTTATTTTAAGCCACCATGGTTTAAAATATCATTGATAGTAAATCTTGTACAATCCTTCCGGTGAATATTGTTATTTTTCTTTGCTAAAAAAAGTGCGGTTTCCAAAAATAACGTTCGAAAATAAAATACACTAATAAAAGAACAGATTATGGCCGTCTCGCGGTTGTGGTTTGTTCCAATATTGTTTGTTTACCCATGAAAATGCTTTCTCAGCAAAACATGTTCAACTGCGCATGACCTCATTCACAGATTTTACTTCTTAAGCAATCTCTTGTCTCTGTTGAGGGGGAATGGCTCCTAGGGCCAGATCTCTTGATCAAAATAAAAGCGAAAATGAAGCAATCTACAGAGAACAGAACGAGTACCATAAAACAAATACAAAGTAAACATGATATATAGGAATCGAAATCCTGGTTCAGCAAGATTTGGGGAACTAATACGTAAGCAAACAGACCGTTAATTTATTGGACTGGCAGAATATTTGAAGCCCAGTGACGGTCCTGAAGACGTTTGACAGCTGTTGTCTGTATATCAGAATACAAGAAATCTGTTGAATAAAGCTCTCAGTACAACGGAAGCGAAACAGATGCAAATTTTTCTTTTGCCAAAATGTAGTTTCACTCGAGGGTGGAGCATATCTGTTCATAGTTTGAAATTCCATTGATAACTGAGTTTGTGAAAACAATTGGTGACCAACCCTAGTTAAGCTTTGAACCTGCTTCAAATCGCCTGTTTTGATTTCACGTGATAAAATATTCATCAATTCCACTATTTCACGTGAAAGCAAGTTTGACAAACAACGAGTGCGGTATTATAAAGAACCATGTGATGGTCATTGCTACCATTATTGACTTCCTTAATTCAATATTGCACACCCTTGCCGCACCCACAACGGAACTATTAAGTTATGTTTTTTGAGACGCAAATATATATTGTTCCTTCTCCTAGTGGAACTTTCTATAAGCTTTATCTAGCTTTCTATTTTGCTAAAAGTTTGCTTCTTATAGGTTCGTCTCTATAAAGATAAAACTCGTTGTAAAATAAAATAAAATTGGTGTTCAAACTCCATTACCTTGCAATTAGTGGCAATGATCTTGTCGGAGGCGGAGACAACTCCCCGTTCAATGGAGTTTTCAGCAACTCGGACAAACTGATTTCATGCTCTTGATCCCTGCCAGTCGCCAAAATTCGCGGTTTAAGGTTATGACAGCCGTTAAGACTGCGAGACTGCTTTTTTAGTGACGTGCATACCAGGCTTTACTGTTAGTAAGAAAACACATAGCAGCGACGAAGAGCTGGAAGATTACACGAAAGCTTTTGCCGATTTGGAAATTCTCTCCTGTTATATTGGTGGCACCAAATTTAAATGGCCTGACAAACGCAATAAACAACCCTTTTCTTACCTTAGTATTTGGAATCGTCTGAACTAAATGAACTCACCGGGGGTTTTTAAATTTACTTTAATCCCTCACTGAAGGTGCGAGCAGATGTTGTACCCAGTTCAAACGTTCCAGAAATTAAACCATAGAAGAATGCTTTAGATTTTATACCGCTGCTAATTTCAATCACGTGCTAACATAATATTTAATTTTCCGAATCAATGGTCAAGCATCGTAATTACAAACATTTGCCGCACTAATAAGAAAACGAATTCTGGCCCCTATTTCCTGTTAAAGCGATTCTCTTTTTTGCCAGGACAACAGAAGAAAATAAGATACAGCTGAGTTTTTCAAAGTGAGCTTTTCAAATTTAAATGATTTACCTAAAAGAATATCTACGTAAAATTTTGCGGTTTACTCCTAAACTTTTCGATGACTTAAAACCAAAAGTTGAGGAACAAATATGCAGTGGAGACAATTTCTTTTTCGGTGGATGACATCATTGAGGCGTTCATTTGTATGTGCAAGTATGAATAATTAAAACACAATGCCTTCGCTATTTTTCAACCCTTTTGTCAAAGCAGGAAATCTGACAAACAAAGTACTTATAAAGAAAAGGGAAAATCAGGAGGCATTCCAAAGCAAAATCGTCATCTCCAGTGTCGCGTTTCAGTTTGTCATCACCAGCTCTCTCTCTCCGTCTCGGAAGATAAGGACAGATTTGCGGCAAATTTTAAGGAAGCATCGTTAGGATAACCAGTCTTGAATAGTTAATTTCATTTGCGTGTAAGCTGTCTGGCTCCAGTTTTCCCAAAGCCAGAGTCACATCAGTCCATGATACTTAAACTAGGTTTGCCAAGATGACCTTTCTGTACTGCACACAGTAAACCGGGAAATTGAATTGCGTCTGATCATTTGGAAAGAATACCAATTTTTTCTACCACCGTCGTAAGGAATGTTGAAAAATGTTGCGAGGTATGCGTAAAAGCGGTGATCAATAGAACATTTCTCCTGACGGGGCGGTTCATTAGTCGTATCATCCAGCAAACACTACAAGCGTTTTCCTGCGGTACTGTTTAATATGCGGTACAGAGTATTTCTAACTTTAGAGTCTGTGGATGACCATACAATGAAAGCAATTTTAGAGTCAGCCAAGGAATGCTGTTTGTTCTTTGACACCATACACAACCTAAAATAGGGACATCCCTGATAAAACAACGACCTCTAAATTTCTCGTGACTGAAATTGTCAGCTATCCATGCGGTGTATCTTTTATCATGTATCATGGTATATGACAGATGTATTTTTAATCATTTGTGATTAATACTCCTCAACCTTGCGGCGATGTTGAGACCCTCTATTGTTATTCCTCTCTTAAACTTTCAATTTTGTACATAAAACAATAAAATATGAACAACATTAAAGCTGATGAGCAGCAGAGGATGCAGCTCACTTTCGAAAGAAACTGAAACCCTGCCTTTTGGGAAATTTGTACTTTAGAACTCTCAGAGGATTAAAAAGGATTATAAATTGATCTACGTTTCCCTCAGACGCAATCAATCCGATTAATAACTGAATCAGTCGATGCGACAAAACGAAATCCAGCAGCTTTAAGAGTTTTGCAGATTTTGATATTTGCTCGCATGTGGTGGGTAATTTGCTCATAATTAGCTGCCGATTATGTGAGGGTCGCCGAGCGGTTTTCATCAAAGATTCTCAACCAGTTTTAAAGATCCTGCACGCATGAGCCGCTAACTTTAGTCTTGGCTGTTTCATAACTGTCTTTGGCATTAACCGTCAAAGATTTGTTGCCAGTTTTGCTATTTAAAGAGATATAAGTGTTTCGTTTTGTACATCAGTTTTTTTCTCATTGAAAAGGTGTTAAGAGGGTGACAAAAGAAAACACTCCGTTGACGCAATTAGCGTTGTCGTGTGCCGATTGTTAAAAAGATGATTCGACTGTACAACACACGCGATTAATTGACTGTTGAGACAAATTGAAAATGCGTCACAAGTTGGAAAAGTACCAAGCACTTACGTCCATATGCCCTTAATAGCAGAAGTCGGTATGTTCAAGGTTCATCAAGAAAATAAATAATTATTTTTCTGAGAGCTCAATTTACGTTTTTCCAATCCAACAACAACAAATGTAGTCAGATGCTTGGCACCAATTGTGCATTCAATTGAACTGAAGAAACGATAATTTTTGATCCTCAATGACCAACAGAATCCGCTCACGAATGATTATATTGGGAAGCAACAGAACAAATCACGAATTGTTGAAAACATTTTGAAGTCTTTGCTCGTCATGCTGTAATGTAAGCTTGCTTTGCAAAATCTAAAATGACAATTAAGTCCTAATACCTCGGGATATGTTATATTGTGTTTCAGAAATAAAGGGTCCTAAAACATCTTTCACAGAAATGAAAACAAGGCATTGCCAAGAAAAACTTTCCTTTCATCTGACAGAAACACGGTTTCTTTAATGATGGCGTAGTTTATAATTGATCTTAATTCTGTTCGGAAAAGCATTAACAAACTCTCTTTATTGGTGATGGGGGACGGCAGGGGTCGTCCAAAATTTAGATGGGGTAGATAAAATTGATTTTAAACGGACATCCCCCTGCTCCTCCCAATGAAAAATGACATGTCCAAAAACTGCCCCCATTCAAATGGCAGTAATCTACAGTAACTTGAATTTAAGATTATTTTCTGTAGCGCCGTTTGACAAGTGTCGGTTGAAAACCTTAATTTTTAAGGTCTTGCGTCAGTCATAACTTTGAACTGAACTCTTCTTCGACCTAAATAGAAATTCCTAGCACTACTGTTCACGAAAAATACAAGTGACCATTCCCGATGAGACGTACTCTAAAATTATTTTGCTCTTCTTTGCAGCCAAGCTACTGAATGTTTCTGGGAAAGAACTACTCCCCAAAGACCTCTTCTCCTTGTGTCTATTTCTGGAAGTAAACTGAGCAGAAAAAGGACATTTTTCCAGAAGCATTAGACTCAAGTATCCACTTCGAAGTACATAAATCTTCTACTGTATTCATACATCCCAAACATTTTCAGCCCAATTTTTATCCAGTTGTATCAACGTTGTGTATTTGATATATTGCGTCGCATCAGCATCTGATCGCTATTGTTTACTTACCGTGACGTCCGCGCTATGGATTAAGTAGAATTATTGTTGGTGCTGTTGCTCGAAATTTGAAATAAACACCTTATGCTGAGAAATCTTTGAATCATAGAAATCAACCTGACTTTCGCGTGATGACATGTAGGTCCGCGCGCGTCCGTGGAACGAAACGCAGCAGGGACCAATGTTTACACCCTGGGTCCCACTGCCTCATCACATTTCAAAGTGGCAGGTATCATCCCTTCACGCTTAGCAGCTGTTAAGAGTTCAGTTTTCGGTAACCACTTTACAGCCTTTCCATAGAACATTAAAGCTGGGTAAAGACCGAATCGCTTATTTTCGGACAATTCTGTAAGATTTTTGATAACGCCGCTTGGCTTATTCTAACTTGATGTTATTTAAGGACAGTTTCTTCCTGACACGCATTTACTCTTACATAATCCGTTTAATTTGGAAAATAAAGAGCACGTACAAAGAAAGTGTTACCGATTGCTGTTGTTGCAACCTTTCTGGATATTGTTGCACTGAACAATAGTTCACAACGGATAAAAATTAAAATAGTGGCCTTAGAGTGAACTTTCCTGAAACACGCTACGCAACACCTGAACTGTAGCGTTGCAGTCATTCAGTAGAAGTCGATTCCTGGTTGCTTTCACAAACGACTGCACCAACACGCACATCACAACGCACATCAAAAACAAAACACTACCTACCAACAACTGGACTGAACGCAGAGAAGTTTATAAATTTGTCCAGCTTTTGATTTTGACATTCAATTCGTGTTTTCACTTTCTTCATTGCAGCACCCGACAGTCACAGCAAAAGGAGACCTGACAGGAAATACTTGCTTCTTTCGTTACATCGATCTTCCTCTCAGCTCAAAAAACGCTAAATCAGCACATTATGTGTGACAGAAATGGCCCTGGGGCTGAAAACTATTGGCTCCGGTTGATACGTAGGCTCATCTGGGGAAGTATTTCTTACGTAAATAGCTCGCCCTATTTAGTCGTCACCGCTTGATATAGGCTGATTACTTGAGGTAGGTAACATTCGATGAGTTTGTTGAAAATATGCTGTTTACTTTACTTTGACATGCACGCGCCAAATGACCTTAAAAGGTCACAAAACTTACAGCAACGATTCAGAAGCTTGTTATGAGAAGGTCACTTGCGTCAAACCGTAATGTCATAGCTCTTTGAAAGTTTCTTGAAAGCGCTGTTTGACACAAAAAGACTTTGACGGGTGAGTATGTGGACAAGAAGTAAACGATGATTAAGAAGAAGAAGAGGAAGAAGAAGAAGAACAACAACAACAAAAACAACAACAACAACAATGGGATGGCGATTACGACGAAGATGATGATTATGTCTCCCCTTTGACACACGTTGAAGAGCAAAGTCTTCTTCCGCATAGAGAAAGTTTTCATAGAACCATGCTTATATTGCCGAGAAATAGTGTCTTAGATTTTTGGCAATATCCTGACATTGTGTTATAAAGTTGTATCAATAATGTAGTTAACATAGTTTGGGTAAAACTGTAAAGTACGTGCAGGCAAGCATTGATTTTGTTGTAATTCGTGGCTGAAGTAACGTTCGTGACTACGGGAAAACGTGACCTCTCTATTTGGCTTGTGCGGTTACCACATGTTATGTAAAAGGCCATGCGGTTTTTCTGATCTGTAGGATCATAAATAGTAACACTTTAGAACACTTAAGAAATGTTCCGGTTTTATCAGAACTGCAAATTAGCTTTATGGCGGCTCAGTGAAAATACAATTATTTTTGCTCAAAGAAAGCACGTAGAAAGGTGTGTCTGCCAAAGAACAACACCCAACTTGCTGTACAAGTGCATTTACTTTGTAAACTAAAGGAAAAAATTAAAGGCGTACTAGAATTCATTTCTTGGTGTAATATAACAATGGTATCACGCAACAGCTAAACAGTCGATGTAAGAAATTTCAAGCTGACATTTCACACGATTTTTTCTGTTCTTTTCAGAAGAAGATCAGAAGACGCTTTGAAGACTGAAGAAAGCCAAGAACTGACAGTAACGCTCGAAGTATTGCTGGAAAGGACTTCGCCAAACGTTTTGATAGTGTCGTGTCCAGCAGCATGGAACAATAAAATTGTGTCGCTGTTCGCTGTAAATTCACCGTAACAACGGCTTTGCAATTGGTTCAGTTTTTGTCAGCCTTTATTATTGCGCAACAGCTCAGTTTCATATAAGTGAGTATTTGTTTTTCAAACCGAGGGATAATGTGAATTGGTCACAGCAAAGAGATGTTATAAAGCTGACGTCTGGAGCGATTGCCCTTTCGGACCGATTTATTAGACCTTATTAACTCAGTTAATATCTTTCTTCAGTCCTTCACCCCCTCGCCCCCCTAAAAAAAATCTTTTGAAAGTAATCCCCTGTTTTATTTGAATGAAATGAAGGCAGAAACAGCACGACAAATCCCACTACGTACAGTTTGTATCAATGGGAGTGGATCGTGGTTCATCGTTCAAACCTTAAAACTGTTTAAAGTATGGGGTTATTATCATTTCAAAAACTCCTCGTTAATGTTGTAGCTTTTTCTTTCCTTGAATTAATCCGCAGCAAAGATACAAAAACGTATAAAAGCCTGTGTTGTATTTACTTTCATCTAGCAGCACAATTGAAAACAGCATACGTACAAACGCCTCATGTTTAACCACCAAACCCAATTTCATAAAAAAATATTTTATTTATGCCGGCTGTCGTCGGTAAAGCACGCCTTTTGGTAACATAAGCCAAAATGAGACCTGCCTGTCAAGGCTAGTTGGAAGCTTGTGCCGATTTGCCACTCTTTTGTCAATGCATGCCTTGACGAGCATAGTTTTGTAATGGCACAGTTAAGCAAACATACAGCTAGAATGTCATTGTCAAGCTTCTCATGTATAGTTGTGCGCACACGGTCTAAATTACCAGGCTGTCTTACTTTTCATTTACTTGCAAGAAATGCCCCGACCCCCTACACCACGTTTGTACCAGGAAGGACATAATTGTGTAAAAACACAGACATGGCGCAAAAAAGTCTGACAGTAAGGCAACACCAATCCCATGCCGTGTAGTGATGGGATATGTTATAACCTGTATAGCATACGTGAGGTGGATTGGCCGGTGATGTGGTTTTCTAGTATTCAGAACAATAATAAGAGGAAATGTGCTTATCACAAGATAATAAGATTAGGATTATTGGAAAGCGTTGCACGTTTCTCAGAAAAATTCTCAAACAAACCAACTTTCTATAATTTTCTCCATAACGAATTTTGAGCTGATAATAGCAGTTGAGATGCATTCTTTGAGAGGCTTTGAATAGAAAGCACTGAGCTATATCTAGAATTTTGTAAAGACGTTTGAACTATGCGGCTGATGATCATCGTAGTTATGACCGGTTCGCAACTTTAGCAGCTATGAACGGGATTCGAACCCATGACCTCTGCGATACCGGTGCAGCGCTCTACCGACAAGCTGACAATCAAAAGCTGGTCTTACTGTCTCTTCAGTTTGTTGAAAACGCGTTGAAGACGAAGAGCTGAACATCATCGGTAAAAAAAACACCTGGATAGATAAATAAGTTGATATATGTAGTGTAACTATTCTGAACGGTAAGGAGAGTCTCACTGGCTTATTGTCACAGCCAGGCGGGCATTCTCCTCTCACCCTAATTTCCACTCTTCTTTGCACTTTCCCTTGGGGTTACCCTTGGAAATTTAGAATCAACTACTGCCTCGGGAAACATTCATACACTTGAGTAAAGAGAGACGATATGAAGTAAAGTTTTTGTCTTCTTAGGTACGGTCCACAGGTGCTAATGAAGGTTTTTCAAAACGCACGATTTTCATCCATGTGTATTCCTTTTTACTCGTTAACCTGCCGATACTTGTAAAAACAATCGATATCATCGTTTTCTAATATTTCCACTGAGAACAGTGTTTTTAAAGAATACTCGTTTCGTACGTTTGCGTTGGACGGAAAGCTCAGCCTGAATAGCTGATCCGCCCGTACTAAATCAAAACAGATCAACATCGAATGACGGAACCTTGGGAAACAACAGGACCATGCAGAGAAAAAAGCAGCTAAAACATAAACGATCCGATCAAAAGTCCGAAGCAATGACCACCATATGACCTTTTCCCCACAACTGCGCTCTGAAATAAATAACTATGTAAGTAAGGGAGAAGCGGTAGTGGTAGTGGTAGTGGCAGTGGTAGTGGTAGTGGCAGTGGCAGTGGCAGTGGTAGTGGCAGTGGTAGTGGTAGTGGTAGTGGTAGTGGTAGTGGTAGTGGTAGTGGTAGTGGTAGTGGTAGTGGTAGTGGTAGTGGTAGTGGTAGTGGTAGTGGCAGTGACAGTGACAGTGGCAGTGGCAGTGGCAGTGGTAGTGGTAGTGGTAGTGGTAGTGGCGGCGGCAGTGGTAGTGGTAGTGGCAGTGGCAGTGGTAGTAGCAGTGGTAGTGGTAGTGGTAGTGGTAGTGGTAGTGGTAGTGGCAGTGACAGTGACAGTGGCAGTGGCAGTGGCAGTGGTAGTGGTAGTGGTAGTGGTAGTGGCGGCGGCAGTGGTAGTGGTAGTGGCAGTGGCAGTGGTAGTAGCAGTGGTAGTGGTAGTGGTAGTGGTAGTGGTAGTGTTAGCGGTAGTGGCAGTGGTAGTAGTAGTGGTAGTGGTAGTGGTAGTGGTAGTGGTAGTGGTAGTGGTAGTGGCAGTGGCAGTGACAGTTGCAGTGGTAGTAGCAGTGGCAGTGGCAGTGGTAATGGTAGTGGTAATGACACTGGTAGCATCATTGTAGTAGTAGTGGTAGTGGCAGTGGCAGTGGCAGTGGTAGTGGTAGTGGTAGTGGTAGTGGTAGTGGCATTGGTAGTGGTAGTAGTAGTGGTAGTGGTAGTGGCAGTGGTAGTGGTGGTGGTGGTGGTGGTGGCAGTGGTAGTGGCAGTCATAGTGGTAGCGGTAGTGGTAGTGGTAGTTGCAGTGGTAGTCGTAGTGGTGGCGGCAGTGGTAGTGGTAGTGGTAGTGGTAGTGGCAGTGACAGAGGCAGTGGCAGTGGCAGTGGCAGTGGTAGTGGAAGTGGAAGTGGAAGTGGAAGTGGAAGTGGTATTGGCAGTGGTAGTGGCAGTCATAGTGGTTGCGGTAGTGGTAGTGGCAGTGGCAGTGGTAGTCCAGTGGTAGTGGTAGTGGCAGTGGTAGTGGTAGTGGTAGTGGTGGCGGCAGTGGTAGTGGTAGTGGCAGTGGCAGTGGTATTGGTAGTGGCAGTGGTAGTGGTAGTAGCAGTGGTAGTGGTAGTAGCAGTGGTAGTGGTAGTAGCAGTGGCAGTGGTAGTAGCAGTGGTAGTGGTAGTGGTAGTGGCAGTGGTAGTGGTAGTGGTAGTGGCAGTGGCAGTGGCAGTGGCAGTGGTTGTGGTAGTGGTAGTGGTAGTGGCAGTGGTAGTGGCAGTGGTAGTGGCAGTGGCAGTGGCAGTGGTAGTGGCAGTGGCAGTGGCAGTGGCAGTGGTAGTGGCAGTGGCAGTGGTAGTGGCAGTGGCAGTGGCAGTGGTAGTGGTAGTGGTAGTGGTAGTGGCAGTGGTAGTGGTAGTGGGAGTGGTAGTGGTAGTGGTAGTGGCAGTAGCAGTGGCAGTGGTAGTGGTAGTGGTGTGGCAGTGGCAGTGGCAGTGGCAGTGGTAGTGGTAACTGTGGTGGCAGTGGTAGTGGTAGTGGTAGTGGTAGTGGCAGTGGCAGTGGCAGTGGCAGTGGTAGTGGCAGTGGTAGTGGTAGTGGCAGTGGTAGTGGTAGTGGTAGTGGTAGTGGTAGTGGTAGTGGTAGTGGTAGTAGTAGTGGCAGTGGTAGTGGTAGTTGTAGTGGCAGTGGCAGCGGTAGTGGCAGTGATAGTGGTAGTGGTATCGGAAGTGAGAAACAATTATTACTGTCATCATCATCATCATCATCATCATCATCATCATCATCATTTCCTTTGCCTATTCTAAGTACACACTTAGTTTACTTGTTGTCACTTGAAATGATGCAATAATATCGGTGTTTGAAACGAAGAAATGTAGCTTTTACCTTACAGTGTAATTATACTCCTGGCAATGCACAAAATGAATGTTATTGGTTTAGCGGATGATTGAGCTCATACAGCTTTTATCTTACAGTGTAATTATACTCTGGGCAATGCACAAAATGAATGCTATTGGTTTAGCGGATGAGTGAGTTCATATAGATAAATGTGAGTGAACGTTCTGTCCCTCGAGCTCTGACGTTTTGTGAGCGGCTAGGCACGTATGTGGAGTCAACAATAGTGAGGGACAGGAGGGTGTTGAATAGAAATGGGGAACTAAAAAATTGTCCACATTTTATACAGTACTGAATATTTTTTTTATAATTCAGGATAATACACACTATGGAGTGCTTGTCCACAGCTTTGCCTTATACGGAAATTTTGAAACATCTGTCGATTTCTCCATGCTGGCTTGTTACAATGAAAGATTTGAATTCCGCTATAAGTGCAGATTGTTGTTTCTTCTAGCGTGTCTAAGTTTAGGGTTTCAAAACAAGATTATTAGACCATGCACGAGTAATCAATACACGGTTTTGTTAGTTAAAGTTAAATTGGCAAGGAGACTGTCGCTTTCGATTGCTATTGAGAAAAGATTCAGATAGGTCTTACACATTACATTGTGATGATGTTCATTTATCATCACTGAATTTTTTCTAAGCTAGAAATAGTAATAAATTTGTCAAACCTTTACGTTCGCGTTCTTGAAAAGCTGTTATGGCAGCCTTAATTCCGTTGCAAACCGCAGACATTCTTGTTCGCTGCAAGTGGTTGGTCGATCTTCAGAGATGAAAGAAAGAATCCTCAACTAGCTGAAAGAAAATGAGCGTCATTTCAGTGATCAGGAGATGTGCTCAAGTAAGTTTAAAACCAAAACCACCTGTTTTAGCCTGTAACTTGATTGCTGAGGATGACTGGACATGGAATGTAAGAAATTTTCCAGAAAACCTCAAGAATTTAACATACGCAGTCCCAAGTCATAAGTCATAAGTCATTATGTCATCTTTCTCTATCTTCACAGTTCCACTATTCCATGCAATAACTGAAAGCTACTGGCGGAGCAGTTCTTTCTGGTGGGGGCGCTTTTTATTTTGCTCTTCAACTCATTGTAGGTTTTGCTGTTTGAGGTTATTATGAAAATATATAGAAACTACTTCCGTGTGGTACTTGTTCTCTGCAGTTCCTTGTTTCTGTATTGGTATTTGTTGTGCACTGTCTGTATAAGACCGCTTCCAACTTAGTCTTTGGATGAAGTCCTAATGTGTGACCGTGCAAATCAAAGTTGTTTTGTTCCATTCCGTGGTGGTGTTTTACTTTTTGCAAGACTTCATTATTGAAAACGTCGCACCTAAATTGAAGTAAAACTGCCGTTTTTTAACCATTTTACATTTTCGTAATAGAATAACCCCGAAAGATGTGAGATGTGAGAACTTACTTGTAAACAACATGGGACTTGTACATGTGATTAAGCCAGAAGTAAGTAGTGTTCAGTATATCACGAGCATACGGAACAAAACAAGTACCGGAGCTCCTGACAAGGGGAAGGGAGAACGGGGCAGGGGGGGGGGGGGGAAGGGGGTTAATCGCCCATATCAGAGCTAAACAGATAGTGCCGGCTTAAACTGGTAACGTTTATAGCCGATCAAACGGGTATCGATTTTAGCCATTGTGGTCCGAAATTGGGTCCGTTTTTTTTTACCCTTTCACTCCCAAGAGTGATTTTATAGATGTTACTCTGTAACGCCAGACGATTTTACTCGTCAAAGGGAGACCCCATCGGAGTAAAAGGGTTAAAAACAATCTCCTTTCTCTCCCAAGAGTGACTTTATAGATTTTACTCTGTCTAACGCCAGACGATTTTACTCGTCAAAGGTATTGAAAATGGCGTGGTTTAGTTTAAAATAGGATCAGAATTTGAAGAACCAGGCGGTCCACTATCAAAAATTCCTTGGACCCCAATCCCCCTCATTTTTCGGAAGCTCCAGATGGATATTGAACTGATCGATGACCTTCGGTAAACCACTTGCATGCTCTACCAGTGAGGTGATCGGACACGCGCCCTACATACTGCTAGAACAACGCTAATGCAAAGCGCCTTGATTCTCAAGGCATATAGAACGCGTGTCATCTTCTACCGTAATAAAAATTAAATCGACATTAGCCTGCCTTTAAAACCTCGGAGTTTTCTGTTTATGTTGAGCTCATTGGAACACGCTTAACTTTTCCTCTCCTTTTTTTTTTTCATAGCTTGAAACTTACCACCTTTCTTTTTTGGAGAAGTATTGATTACAGCTGTAAAATTTTGATTCACTCGTGCAATTCCGACAATATGTTGCTCCACTATCTCACAGATTGGAACTGGTTATTTTAAAGTGTTAGTTTCCATCGATTAGAGCACTAAATTCGTAAACAGTTTCTTGTAAATGATGAATTAATATACTTTTTCAGATTGAACTCAAATCACTCTTTAGACTCTTTAGCAGTGGCACTACTGAAAGATGATTGAAAACATAACATATGACTCAGTGATAAATTTAGATACCCTTAATATCATATGCTCCTATTAAATTTCCAACTTCAGTCAAAGGAAAGTTACAGCCTTTCTTAAAAATGTAACATTCAACCTTTGTCTCATGACGACGCCCTGTTCAGTTCTAATTATTCTCTTCAACATGGTTTTTCGTAGTACGATTAACGTGCCTAACAATTCCTTCAACAGCTTGGGTCAATTCGATCAGTAAGTTCCACTAGTTCAAAGAGTGGATAGTCTTATGCAGTGTATAACTCCTGACAATCTAGTGGGTAAAAATGTGTTAGTTACGGTACATTTTATCCCGTGAATAGCGACTTATATATCCCACTACGGGATAAAGGCGGGGATAAAGTAACCCTGCCCCTCTTTCAACAAACGGGACCTGATCGATAATGAAAGTTTTGCGTATGATTTAACGACCCTGAAATACTTAATATGTCCATTCATATTGAAGCTCTTAGCGTCTTCTGTCCTTAAAGGCTTAATTTTTCAATTTCTGTTTAACTTGTTTGAAACAGGTTTAAATTGAAACGCGAAACGAGGCGAAGCGTGGACGAATCTCACGTGGTCAGCAGTTGATCTGTTGCTTAAATAAATTACTATATTGTTTTTATAAATACTTTAGATTTGAATAACGCATGGCTTCGGTTTTTTCCTCCTTTATCCTGTTACCTTATCGAAAGCGGAAAACTGAGCTTATGATCTTGATACGAAATTGCTCACGGCTGACGAGAGATCAGGGTGTATATGCAAAGACAAACCATTTGCTGTGAAGAAATCCCACTACGGTATAACATAGCCAACTAAAGGCGTACGGTGGATCGAAATGAACATTATAACCATCCCTCGAAATTATGATTAAGAAAAAGCTATTTATCCTGTCGTCTGATACAAATGTACAACAAAGCTTGCCAGAAACTAGCGACCTGAATTGTTATGGTCCCCTCTCTCTAGCCTTGTTCAAAGTTAAAATTATAATACAACTGCGGTTACTGGAAGAGGTTTTGCCTAGATACAGATATATAACATCGGGCGTGAGAGTACCTTTTGTAAATAGAAATCATGAGTATTTACCTTCCAGTAGCACTCCGATCCGTACCTTCTCAGTGCGGGGTCGCAAATAAAAAGCTGCCACCTGATGATCAACAATATATATGTCATGGCGGGTTAGTCTAAAGTGCTTACCTAACAACAAGCCAATCACATTGGCAGCACGTTTCCGGTTATGATTCGATATTTTCATTTTGAAGTCCAACAGTTGCGCACTGGAATAATGAACCAGTGCTGGGCATTTCCTATGAAGTCAAATGGGGAAAGCGATGGTTTTCTTCTTTAACGGAGACAGTTTAAGATTTCAGTTGTTTCCTCTGATTAGGTGGTCTGAGCTGTAGTATAAGCCTTAGTTACTGATCTACGAGGGACGTGAGAAATTACAAAGTAGTTTCGTGTTTCGAACCACGAATGCACTTTCGTAAATATGGAAAACGAGTATTAATACTGAAGTTACCCATTAATTCAGGAATATTTGAAAATTTCTCCACGTTATTTTATTCATTTGCTCACAATTTAGCAGAATTCACTCCTCTCCTTGTTGTTTTTCGATTTTACTTTACATTCTATGATTTGAAAATATATACCATGTCTTTCAGCGCGTTGCACACAGAAACATTTTAGCACCAGAACAAGGAGCAATTGCTTTAGCTTTTATTCTTAGCTATTCAGTAATTCAGGACTTGAAAGTTGGAATCTACCGTTTACCATGATAAAATTTAATTAAGTCATCACAAATAATTGACCTTCATATCTGAGTAAACTATAGGCTATTTGTCTTTCCCAGGCACTAGGGAATTTCATAGAGTTGTATCTACATGCATTACGACAAGAATGCGTAACTGAAAGTGGGCTTCGAAAAAAACACTGATTCCCGGTTTACTGATCTAATGAATTTTAGCTGGGATCAGTAAGGGGATCAGTAGGAGATCAGTAAACCCGAGATCAGTGCAGTTTGGTTTTCATCGTGTGTGATCTGAAACAGGAATCAGTCATTGATACATACTGTAGACGGATATCGAGTTACAGTTCTTAAACCTTTTTGGGGACTTTTTATTTTTTCGCGACGAAGCTATTGGAGTAAAATGTGAGGAGTTATTGAACAAAAATAAAACTAATTTGGGGCGAGTACATGAAGGTAATTATGGAAAGGAAACCACAGTCTAATCAGGACGGAAATACAAACAGGTTAACAAGCTGAAAACCCATTACACGGTTTAATGAAGGTCTTTCATGGATTGGAGAATTTAAAGCAGACTTTGGATTTGGGACCTCTACAACAACCACAAATTTTAGACGTAAAGATTTCAATTATATTTAGGGGATTTTTGAGCTTTTTAACGTTGTACATATATATATAATATATATTGCGACAGTGCTGTTTCGTATGGTTCAAAATTATATGACCACACTCATCAGTTGCCTAATGAGTGTGGTCATATAATTTTGAACCAACGGTTTCTGTTTCGGATAAACAACGGACACATTAAAATGGGGGTTATTACCTGCCAGTTTTGAAATTTTTGAGGAGAAATTTGTTTGCGTGTCTACAGGAAGTAATAAGTTCATTACGTTTGTTCAAGGTGGCTAAATCAGGCTTGCAAATTATAAAATACTTCTCCCACAGACACAAATTACATCGATTGGAAGCGGGGTTGTACGGAGAAGCTTGCTTTAAGATCTTCCAAGATATCCTAAAACCTGTTTTAGTGTCTTTCAACTGCCAAATATGCTTACTGAGTTCTGTTTTGAGTCTCTTGCTTGGATTGGTGAAAGAAGCTTTGTGGTTTGTGAATCTGGTTTTGAAGGAGTTTTCAGTTAGGCCTACGTAGGTTTGGTCGGGCTTGCTGTCTTCAGATATCACTGTTGCCTGATAGACAACGGACTCTTTGAGGCAATTGCCAGCCATAGGGCAGTCAGCCGGTTTTCTGCAGTTGCATGTTCTAGGCGACGGTGGTGCGTTCTTCCGTAATAAGGATGACTTGTTATGGCCGTCGATGGTTTGTTTGACGTTAGACATGCAGCTGTAGCTGATTTTAACTGTGTTACGATTAAAGATCTTATGTAACACGTGGCCATTTGGCCTAAACGCCGCACTAGATTTTGCATCCAGCTACATTACCATCACCGATGACGAACGTCGCATCATCTTACATGCGAAAAAGTCCCTTCTGTACAATTCTTGCGAGCCATGGGGAAAGAAAGCATCGTCAAACATCTTCGATGTCACTATGGGCAGCTAAGACGGGGCCGAATCATGTGAACTCGTTGGCGCTTTTCTCCTACACCAAATCAAAGAGAAACATGGCAACAACTTCGGCTTATACAGAGATGACGGCCTTGGAGTAACCAATGCCCCACCACGCCAAGTAGAGCTCATCAAGAAAGACCTGTGCGCCATCTTCAGCAAACATGGCCTTAGAATTACCATTGAAGCTGTTGAAGCCAACAAGAAAATCGTTAACTTCCTCGATGTCACTCTTAACTTAACTAACGGAAAATACATGCCTTACACTAAGCCCAACAACATCCCACTTTACATCAACAAGAAATCTAACCATCCACCGCAGATCATCAAAAACATACCAAAGTCCATCAACAACCGGCTCTCTGAGATTTCATATGACGAAGAGTCATTCACCAAAGCAGCACCACTCTATCAGAAAGCTCTTGACGACAGCGGACACAAGCACCGTCTTGAATTCCATCCCCCGAGTGTGGCAGATCCTCCAACCTCTAACAGAAAGAATCGCCACAGAGAAATCATTTGGTACAACCCTCCATACAGCAGAAATGTTGCCACCAACGTAGGACGGGCTTTCCTCAAGATCCTGGACGAAGAATTCCCAAATGGCCACTTGTTACATAAGATCTTTAATCGTAACACAGTTAAAATCAGCTACAGCTGCATGTCTAACGTCAAACAAACCATCGACGGCCATAACAAGTCATCCTTATTACGGAAGAACGCACCACCGTCGCCTAGAACATGCAACTGCAGAAAACCGGCTGACTGCCCTATGGCTGGCAATTGCCTCAAAGAGTCCGTTGTCTATCA
>JAEMWC010000532.1:410000-475000 GCA_016490735.1 Pachyseris speciosa | reverse complement strand
TTCCGACTGCTTGTCGGTATATTTTCACACATAAAGTAATGTTTTGGTCAACTTGTGTGGTATATACTAAAACATTTAGTATTCATCTCAGTGTCGGTGAAAGTGGTGGATGTTTACCTTGCTGCTTTGCAGCTTAGTAAATATCCACCACTATTCTCCTCCATTTCAGTGAATAATTGTTATTTATGACAATGAATTATTTTAAGCCTAGGGAATTTATTTTTTTGCCTAATTTTATTTTTCAGTATTATCAGTATTACACTGATGGCAAATCTGAGTTCTTTTCATATACGAAAACCACTCCGAAAGCCAGCTTGCTATCATTTCAATGTCACGGTTAGTATAAACACAAGATTTGTTAAAATTTCTAACATAAGTTATGAACTGTCAAACCAACTGGAATGAATGATATAAATACCCTTTGAATCCAGTGACTTTTTAGATGTTTACTTGAATCTATAAATTGTTTTCAATAAAAATCCCATTATTATTAACTGAGAACTTTGATTTGTAAACTGGCCGCTGTAATGAAATTCAGGAGCTGACATTTCAGTTTGATGAAGTGCTGCCATTGAAAGCATAACCTCTTTAACTTTGCAGTGGCTGATTTTTCATTCTGTTATTTATAACCTATACATAGTTGCAGTTGTTTTGAGTGGTTTTAACTTCCTTTTCAAATTCTCTGCAGATACAGTTTGATAACAGTAACCATGACGGACGGGTGCCGGTCTCATTGGATTCAGATGGAACAATTGTAAAGTGTAATAGCAACTCTACAATTAGATTAAAACAAGGTAAATCCCTGGGCCGGGTTGTTCGAAAGCCGATTAACCTTAATCCAAGATTAAAAATTAACCAAGGAGTTTATTTCTCTATCCACAAACGTTGTTCAACGCTGATATTCTACACTATTTTAGATTAGCGGACGTCAATCCTGAAAAGCAAAAAGCAGCAAAAGAAACTTTCATCCAAAAGTTAAAAACTGCATCCAAAGTTCACGCTAATCCTGGATTAAGTTAATCGGCTTTCGAACAACCGGGCCCTGGTGAATAGGGCCTTCCACAGGTTGAAGTTGGCACCTAATTGTCTATACGCCCTTTTAGACCCTCTTTTTGTAAAAGAATCAGCTATCGAGTTTGCTGTGTCTTGGGTTAGAGCTCCTTTTTGTAGGCCTTTATTTATTCTTTTATTTATTCTTTTTAAGCTTTTGCCTTGTAAAAATAAAAAAACTTGGACTTTGTTGCAAAAAAAATAGAGTATTTATATCCAAACAGGCTGTGGATGATAAACTGTAACTTCTGGCTGTTAATCTTTTTTTCCCGACAGACTATCAAGCATCCAAAACTCTTCATGTTTTTGTTGACATTATGACTATCCTGTTGTGTCTTGCATCAACGGCACTTTGCTCACGTTCTCTCTTTCGGCAACTGAAGCTTGTAAAGGTATAGTACTGTTTAGATTAAAGCTGCTATCGGGCCATAATTATTCTTAAACTGTATTATTCAGTCATATAATTATAAATCAATAAATAAATTATTATAATTCTGATATTATTATGATTCTAACAACATCTTTTTTGTCATCTTAAATATCAATCTAATATCAGGTATTTCTTTGTACTGAGCACACTAAATCCACAAACACAAAAGGGAGAACTACCTTGTACAGCATAATAAACAGCACCTGAGAGAAGTATACTTTTAAGAGTATTACATGTAGCTCAGTGGTCACACTTCGTGATTCCTTCTCAGGTTTCAATGAAAAAATTCTTTGATCTTCTTTTCCTGTTTCAGGCGACCCGTCGTTTTTTCTTTAAAGAAATCCAGGATCATTTGACATACTGGGATTGCTTGGATCTTATCAACCTTTGGTTTGTGTTGATCATTATCAGTGACAGCTGTGCAGTTATTGGATCATTCTTGAAAACGCTGATTGACATAAGTGTAATTATATTAATTATATTTTGCTTGAGAATTTTCCTATGGTACACCTACATGTACATGCAACAGTAATCTAACTCAAGCGAACTTGTTTCCTATATCAGATACACTGCATATTGATTTTATATAATACCTTTCTTTACTTCCATAATCTGTGAGGATTTCTCAAGACTGGCAAAGATAGGCTAAATGAATATTACCAAAGATTACTGTAATATCCTCAAATCACAGATTTGGAAAACTAGTTTCATTCAGAGATACGGTTTAAGAACTGTTGTTTGATAAGAAAAATGTGTTTGCACCTCAGTCAGTAATTTGGCCTATTTTAAAGTTTGTTTTTGTTGATTATATTCTCTCTGTCAAATTCACCCAACCCATCGTTGTGATTCATTAGAAGTTTATTGTTGTATTTCTAACATGAAGATTGTGTGCAAGCCTTCGGCTGTGCTCCTAAATGACTGATTAAGTTGAACTCATAGTGGATATTTTTTCTCTGTTCACAGAACCAACAGCAATACTCAGTATGCAGCATGTTCCTGGGTGTTGCAGTGCTGCTGACATGGTCTGGGTTGTTAAGATATCTGGGGCATTTTAAGAAGTATAATGTAAGTTAAACAGGTGTTACAATTTGCTGATAACGTTTTCAAATTGACTGCTTTATGAAACAACCACAGAACTGCTGGTACAGTTCTGATAGATGAGATAGATAGTTTATTAAAATAATTACATTGCAGCCAAAAAAGCTGAATTGACTAATTAAGTCAACAATAGTGATAAAAGTCTAAAAACCTATTTACAAACTTGATAAAGGACGAAGTTGTTTTGATCTAATGTTTAGATTCGTCTATTGACAAAACAGGTTCTGGGTCTTGACCCCAGGGGGGGAGGGGGTACTCCCCTATATGGCATATACAGGATTTGCCACTGCATGGGGTATGGTATTGGTATAATTTCAGTTGAGTCTGTCCTAGTCGGGGTCCAAACCTGTCCTAGACAGGGTATGACTGCAAGAGTTTGTTGAACATTGAAAAATATGAAATCGGAAATGTTTATCTGTATTTATTTAGCAGGTCGTCAGTCAACATTAGATCATTTTCCAGACTAAATATTAGTGCTATTGTTTTTAAAATAGATTGTGTCATCCTACACAGGGTACATGTAGGTACATATATTTGAGGTTGTGTTTGTCCTAAGCAGGGTCAGGATTTTAAACCTCCAGTGGCACCCCTATACCAAAACATGGGTCAAACCTCCCCCCATCCCCTCCATCCCCAGATCTTGACTTGGTCTTGGTTTGTGACAAAACAAAGCTTGATGGGTGTTTCTTATCTTCCATGTCTCACATCTAGTGATTTATACATTTCAGATTCTGCTAGTCACTTTGAAAGCTTCAGCTCCAAGTGTGTTACGCTTCTGTGTATGCGGCTCTCTGCTTTATTTTGGATATCTTTTTTGTGGCTGGATTGTGCTTGGACCCTACCACACTAAGGTACCATCTATAACTTGATTTCTCTAGTGTGGGTTGGAGTGGCATGCACAAGTGAGAAGATGGGTGAGGTGGCCTTTTGTGCATCTCTTCCCTGGCATGCACCATTCCACCTCATACCCTACCAAACTGTCTTGAGTGTCCCATATTTCTCTAGAGTCTGGTTAGGGTTGGTGGATTGATTGCATTAGCTCGTACATGTGCAAAAATTTAGCATTGATTGTAGTTTCCACTTCTGTACTCATCTGTAATGATCTAACTCTCCCACCAGGATATTATTTGACAAAATCTTGTTTACATTACTGTCATGATCACGTTTTGTTTTGGGAAACTGGGCTGCCTCTGCTTTGTTTTGTGAGAAAAAAGAGGGAACCTCAAATTACTTGAAAATTAGGTTGTGTTTCACAATAATAATAATAATAATAATAATAATAATAATAATCTTTATTTGCTTTTGTCAATGTATACATTTTTTTTTACTACAATCTAGAAAATTTACAAAATATGTTAATCCATTGGCACCCGTACCAGCCAAAACTGGCCGTAAAAAACTCCCATGCTTCAAAACATTGCAACTTTCTCAATCGCATGAATATTGCCTTAACTGTTAGTTGTGAGCACGAAATGGAATGTCCTTTAAATTTGGATATCCAATAAACACAAGAAACATAGTGATTTTTACCAAATGTGGCCTTTTGAGTTTTGACAAGAACGAAACTGACCGTTTTTAACGTCAGAGAAACGACAAAAATGCCCCTTTTTGCCTTCATGTTTTTTAAGGAAATCATCGTTGAAAAACCAAACTTCAACCATCATAACGAAATTCAGTCCTTGTTCTAGCTTAGAAATGACTTTTTTTGTTCATATTCTTCTCCTGAGCATAGATACAGCCTTTTGTTCCAGTGCATTTGGGCTTTCCCGACATTTTCAACATCTCGAGCGCGTTGCATGCTGGGAACTAACGAGAATTTTTGACAGTGCTCGTTCCTTCTCCCAATTCTTTCACATATAAACTAAGTCTACAGCCACTCCGACCTACCGCCAAAATTTCCTGCTTGTGGTCATCTTCAGTGCTCACAAATTCCAAAATATGTGGCGGTAGGTCGAGAAATTCATCAGTAGTTGAGTCCCAGAGGTACTAATAATTAATAGTGTCCGACCGGGCAAATTCTCAGTTCGTCGAGTAACAAGCCAAATTCTACAACAAAGTACATCACCTTGCTCGATTCTTTGAGAAAGTGGACTCTTAGCTACCGTCACGCTTAATGATGCTCATCAGGCAGCCGCTAAAGATGAAAAATGGCTGTAAACTTAGCAAAAATCGCAAGCAAACCGAATTTGGGCCATTGTTGTTGCTTCACAGATAAAAAATAGCTACATCAAAATGACGTTTTCAGGAACCTTGAGCCTCCAGTGCCTTAGGACAGCACCACTTTTCTCTGGTAGTTTCAAATAAAGAGTCACAAATTGCTATTCATCGTTTATAGGTGGAAAATCACTCAGAAAATGTAAAAACAGCTGGTAGTCAATGGGTTAATCTAAACTAAATAAAAACAATGGGCAAGCTAGGAAGCTAAATAAACCAGTAGGTTTTCTTGTTAGCTCCCTGAACAATTTAGGTTCCAAGTGGCAGGTAAAATAAAATACACAATGTAAAAGAAAAGTAAAATAAAAAGAAGTGCAAGGAAGGATGAACTTATTTTCATGAATTATGCTGCTTTATCAGTAAAACAAAACTTTATTTTATTTGTTGTTCAGAGAGTAGATAATGTTAAATTTTCTTAGGAAATGTGAACACACTTGAGTTTTTTAAATGAGTTGGGAGGTCTTTCCAAATGTCTGTAGCCATAAAAGAGATTGATTGTTTACCTATGTTAGTTTGTACACTCAGCTGATAAAGATTTTTCTTAGCTGTATATCTCGTGTTGTAGTGATGTGTATTACTAGCATATTGAAACATGTTGTCGAAAAGTTCAGGCAGGCAGCCTTTATGCCATGAATGCACAAATTTTGAGACTTGTAGACGATAGATATTATTAACTGTTAAGAGGCCTATTAAATTCAGCAGAGGTTTAGTGTTCTCTGTTTCACTACCAAATGCTGTGGCAAAAAATATTAATCTTACAATATGGTTTTGTTTTACTTGAATTTTACTAATATGTGTTTTATACGTGATGCAAGGCAAGTGCTGGTAGATTTGGCCAGGTACAACTGTCAAACCAAATCTAATCCTCAAAGATATGATTTATTGAATACTGTCACATACAAACTCAGGAAAAAAGATTCGAAAAGCTCTTCCAAAGTTGTGGAGTCGAACCTACTGTATGACATTCATTCATTTACCATGCTAGAAATGTACCACCTGACTCTCAACCTATCAACATTCTGATCCTAGCGGTATGTACATGTAGTAGGATGTTTGTGCGAATGGACCGAGTCTAATGGTCAAAACTTCTATGGCTCTCCTATAGCTCAGTGGTAGAACATTCGAACAGTCATAGGTAATAATAATAATAATAATAATAATAATAATAATAATAATAATAATAATTTAGAACTTATATAGCGCATTTTCCATGTGTATATGATCAAATGCGCTTTACAAGCAGATTAAATTGGAATTTGGAAATGTTGGTTTTTGTGGAGAGGGGAAAACCGGAGAACCCGGAGAAAAACCTCTCGGAGCAGAGAAGAGAACCAACAACAAACTCAACCCACATATGACGTCGAGTCCGGGAATCGAACCCGGGCCACATTGGTGGAAGGCGAGTGCTCTCACCACTGCGCCATCCCTGCTCATCAAAATCTAATCTTGTTGTTTGTTTCTTTGTGATTATATTTCTAGTTCAGAAACCTGTGGACTGTTTCAGAATGCATGTTCTCGCTAATTAATGGTGATGACATGTTCATGACATTTGCTGAGATGGACCACAAGAGTTACCCTGTGTGGGTTTTTAGCAAATTTTACCTGTACACCTTCATTTCGCTCTTCATCTACGTGGTGCTCAGCTTGTTCATTGGTATCATAAGTGATACTTATGAGAGAATCAAGGTAAGAAGGAATGCTACATTAGGCCTCATTAAGTAACAGGTGATCGTGATTGACATGCATGTGCGCATGAAAGTTGCCTTCCCCTTGTGTGGTCATGTAGCCTCCTCACCAGTCTGTCATTGAGCATGGACTGTCATGCACATGGACTGCTCAAAAGGTTTGTGGGGAAGCCATGTTTTGCTTTTCTACTATAAGTTGCCAGTGTTTACCCTTTCAGAAAAGACTGCCATTGCCTTAGCTTTAAAATGAAGAGTTATTTTCTCTCTTGTTTGAAACTGAGGGCTAACTAAAGTTAATGAATAAATTCAACTTGAAAAATTTAGACGTTCATTTGTCATGGCTTTCAAATTCTTGGTAGAGAAACAAAGATTTTGCGATTTTGGCAAGATTTAAGTTTGTGCCTCAGACTCTGTTCAAGTGGTACATTACAACATGATTAATTGCAGTGTACAAATTGTAAAGAAAATCTGAGTTTCTCTATTCCTGTAGTCTCAATTGTCTTTCTTTCTCCCTTCAGGACTGGGGACATCCTCCCTGCACCAAGTTACAGCGATTTGTCCATGGTAACAACTGTCAGCGGTGTAACACGGAGTACAGAGACGAAGACCAGGAAAATGATATTGCCTCTGCAAGTAACACAGACTAGGGAGAAAAGAAATTTGTGATTCTCTTCTCCTTTGCAATTGAATTAATTAATATTTTGTACTTTTGTGAATTACTGAAGGATGTTTGTCAATTGAAGTTACACTGTAGTCACTTAGCAGTAATTTTCTATTGCTGGAAAAGTGCAGATATTAGAGATGACTAATTTCTCCTGTAGAGTTTCATCCAAACGATTTTCTGAAGATTTCCGATCGTCTTTCAAGAGTTTCGGTGGTTTTGAAAGATTAATTACTATATTTTGTAACTATTTCTGAGGAAACCCGAAGTTTACTATTTAGTGATTTTCTATCACAGTTGCGACTCTATCTCTGAGAAAGTCCACTGAAAAGTGTAATGTATCTAAGAGGCAATGCCAATGGTGCAAAAGAGGGGCAACCTGGAGTTTTAATCAACAGTCTGGAAACAAGAATAGGTAAAGCTGGAGAAACCTGAGGCACTTGAATATAAAATACTATTCTTATTTTTTTTCCAAGGGACTTCATTGGGTGCTAATATTGGGGTAGGGTCAGACACAAGTTTGACTGAAATAACGTTAGACACAAAGCTGACAGCATAAACTGGAGGTCAAAGAATTTCAGCATTGGAAGAAGATTTGTATTTTTGTTTGGGGGAGGGGGTGGGGTGGTAATTCTAAGATATAATTATTACCTTAGGAGTCAAGCTTTTAGTCCAAATGAATGGGGACCTTAAACAGCTATAATGACAAAGAGAAACTAAGTATAAGAAACACTTTCAAATGTGGAGTCATTATATATTATAAATAATTCTTTGTAATATGAAGAACCCACATTTCGAGTTACGTGCATTTTTCAGACACATTGGACAAAACTGAACAAGTATGTATATGACCCCTCATTTTTCGTGTATAAAGTCATAATGTATTTTTCCTTGAAAATTCTTGCTGACCTAGGCTTAAAAATAGTTTTTTTTTAACTTTTCATGAGAGAGCAAGAAAAATTCGTTGAATTGCGTACACAAGCACAATGTAAAAGAATTTGATGAGTTACACGGGTAGGGTCCGTGATAGGGTTATTTTGAGAGGGACGTTCGCTATATTCGGGGTGTAGGGCTGTCGCGTTCGCATATCATAAAAAAGATACTTGTATTTGAGATCAATAAGGGAGTTACACAGTCACGTACGTGTATTTTTGTTGGGGGAGGGGAGGGTAGCAAATTTGCAGAATTTTACGATATTCCACTTTGAAACATAAAAGAATGTATATTTTGAGTCTTCGAGACTGCCGAATGTAAATAAATATATTTTATTGCAATGTAGGGTTCGTACAGGTCATGGAAAACCGGGAAAGTCATGGAATTTAAGAATTTCATGTTCCAGGCCTGGAAAGTCATGGAATTTTGTGGTCAGTCATGGAAGTCATGGAAAATTATAATTATAAATGGTAGATTAATCATTTGCAGTTGCTAAAGCAAGGATAAAATAAAATAAAGACGAGTTTCTGTAAAACAGGATAAAAATTTAAAAATTTTCTATCGTGAGAGCTAAACTTAAGGTCATGAAAAACTAGAAAGGTCATGGAAAAAGTCATGGAATTTGAAGAACTTAAAAGCGTACGAATACATACATACTTCATTTATTCCAGAAGCAAACTATTTTTACAATTAAAAACTAAGAAGAAAAATGCTTCTAGAAAAGGAAGTTAAGAGGTTAACCCTATATGAAAACTCCCTTTAAAAAAGAGAAAAATATAAATCAAGATCTTTACAATCAAATATTTAAGTACAATTTGAGCTTAGATTTAAAATGCTGAAAGCTATCAGCTTCTACAATATCACCCGGTAACTCATTACATAATTTGACAATCCTAACGAAACATGAATGTTTATAACAATTAAGTCTTGCTGGTTTGACATAGCGTTTGTACTGATGATTTGCTCTCGTAGATCGAGTTGTGGCAAAATAAAAAAAAAGTCTTCAAATTTTAAGTGATAAAAGCCAAAAACTATCTTATAACATTCAACTAAAGATAACTAAGTTCTACGGTCGGAAAGAGTAGGCCACTTTAGCAGTTTGGATCGGTCTTCATAGGACATGTCTCCTTTGCGTTGATTTAATGCAAGTCTTGATGCTCTTCGCTGTACATTCTCAAGGGCTCCATGTAATGAGCAGTATGGGCAGAGATGTGAGCTATTGTACACAGATACAGATAGCTTTCTGCTCGAAATGGAAACAGAGGACATTTACAAAGACATGGGGCCCGAAGGCTGTCTTGGGCAACATGTGTGTCAATGACCATTGAAAATTACGAATAAAGTGTTCGAACTGTTCTTTGCGTTGAAGTCATTTTGTTTTCCCTTTTGCTTTTCTATTGGTGCCCAATGGGGTTCGAAATTTTATCTGCACTCCGCTCACTCTCGAGTGCTCCTGAAAATATATACAAAAGAAATCTGTTTCGCGTTTAATATTGCATTTTCCTTGTCCGGTGTATAAAGTTCACAAAAGAAAACTGAAACAGTTTCAGTTCTTCCCAAGTTAGTCACGGGATAAGGCGCTGTATTGGCAGACTCGGGTAAGTGTGTTATTGGGGCCTATTTGTCTAAGATATTAGTCTCTGGTCCTTACTATGTTATCCAAACACTTTCGCAGTAGCTACCATAGTCACTGTATCTGTACTGCGGTACCAATGACATGTAGGCTCATTCCACTTTCTACTTTGGGGTGATCGACCTTTTTCGCGGTAAAATCCGCCATTTTGAAAATGGGGCAAACAGCGTGCGAAATGCAGTGTTTGTATGGGGATTGCGATGTCAAATAAATATAACTTTGTAATATTGGGTATTTGTACAAACTTTGAGGGCCAAAAATCATTACTTTTAAAGCTGAGGGATACAGCTGGAATTTTTCCGCTAGTCTTCGCGGAAATTACAGGCAAATGTATGGAAAAAGTAAAAACGCGATTACTCGCTTCCAAGCTCGGCTGTATCCCTCAGCTTTAAGAATAAAGTTTGGCCATCTAAATTACCTTCACCATTCAAAGTTTGTAAAGATTCCCAATATTACAAAGCCATTTGACCTCGCAATCCCCATAAAAACACTTTATTTCGTGCGCCGTTTGCCCCATTTTCAAAATGGCGGATTTTACCGCGAAAAGGTCTATTGGTCAAATAATTTTTGCCGTCGAATTTTACTGTGCCGATCTCCTTTTAATATTGGCCATTTAAATACCCCTCCTACTAAATGAACGATAGAGCGTAGCCTGCATGAAGAAGTCTCCTACTTTCTATGTTGCACGCGGAAAAAGGACTCCCTTATCCGCGTCCAACCTCCCCCCCTCCCGGGGGGGTACTCCCTATAATGGTCTATACGGGGAGGCTCCGCCCGAAAGAGGTACCTTTTTTAAGCTTCAGGTGTATGAAAGGGTAGGGATTTCACGAGTCGAAGTATATGAAAGGGTAGTGAAATCTGTCATTTAGGTCTTTAAAAGGGGCTTTCATTAAAATATATCGAACACACACACCTTATGGCTATACTGTCAGTGGAAGGTATAGGAAAGGGGTACCATTTTTCAATGGAAGGTATACGAAAGGGGTACCTTTTCTGTCAAAAATGGTATATAAAAGGGTAAGGGGTCGGACCTCGGGGCGGAGCCTCCCCGTATTAAATTTTTTAGTGGTCCTGCCGGGCGTCCAACAAAGCAAATACGAGAGGTCTGCTGGTCGTCGAGGAAATTACAGGTAAATGTATGGAAAACTAAAAACGCGATTACTCGCTTTGTAGCTCACGCGGAAAAAGGACTCCCTTTTGTGCGTCCAAAAAAGGAAATACATGTAGGAGAAGTCTGCACGCAGGCTAGCTTCGCTTCCATCCATCAGAGCCTCTCTGCTTCGGTGTATTTGCTTAGTCCCCAACCTCGTTCTCGAGGGAGGAAGAGAGAGGACCCTGGGAACGAGGTTGCTTAGTCCCCACCGGCTAAGAAGTACGAGGTGCCTTGGGAGAGAGGACGCTCGAGGGACCTGGAAACAGGCGCGAATTTCATTTCCAAGATGGAGGAATATTTCAAAAAGGTCGTGGCGGTTCACTTGATATCATCAAACCGCGAAAATAGGTAATGATTCAACGGATATTTTAAGGGATCTTACAACGACATATTAAGCTAATTCTCAAAAACTTTTTTTTGTTTGCAGACAGTCTGCTGTACGTATTAATGTTGCTTTTCGTTCAAGCTCTTCGCCAACGAACAAGGTTTGCACTGTATATATTGTAAAATATAAGTTTCTAATAAGCTTACTATAAACTTGAGTCGATCTCTGTGTATATTTAATAACTGCAAAATCACTAAATATCCCATTAAATTACAGGGTTATAAAGTATATGTTTCGTTTAATATATGTAGCCAGCTTTTTAGGAGCAACATATTGGCTTCCCTTCTTTTATTCATTGATTTATAGCTTAAGCTTACGTTTTAAACTTATACCTTCCTTTATCTTGTGCGTAGGAACTAGTCGTCCGAATCACGGATGAAGAAGATCTGTTCTTTCTATACAATCTGGTCCTAGGGGAAAGTGATTTCCATATGTAAGTCTGTATACATTGTAAGCTTATTACATGAACAAGTGTATTTATACGAGTGATCTAGGAATCCTGCTGGGAGGATACGTTAGCTTGCAAGAGGGCTACATCATACTATACAAAGTAATACATCAAAGGTGAATATTCATGTAATTTACTTAATAAGCTAAGTGGAGTTGGTAAGATTTCCACACTGACCAATACATTGATTATGCAGGTATTTCCAACTCATACCCACTGTTTGTTTGTGAGAAATAATAATATTATTTTATGAGAGTAATGCATGTGTGATTAAAGTATGGTGGCATGTGGAGATATTTCCAGTGGATTTGCGAATGAGAGATGCAGGGGTTTCAATAATTTTTTAAATAGCCGTCTAAGCGAACTAAAGTAGGCGGCAACCTGATTAATTTTTTTTAATAATTTGAGTGAGAATATGGACAAAGTAGGCAGCGGAAAGAGGTAAATTCTGACAAAGTAGGCGGCGATTTTCGCCGGTTGCCGGCTTCTAATGAAACCCCTGGAGATGTATATGATTCCTATTGACTTTCATGTATACAGGTTAAAAAGTCAGCAAGGATTGCTAGTTGACTTCTGTGCCTTTCCACAGAAGTTTGTTGATCTCCTAGAACTGTGTCGTAATGAGGAACAACATGACAATCCAAAGTAAGTTCACCAAACAAACATGTGAATGCACTGCAAATAATGCAGAGGCACTGAGCCTGCTCACAGACATCTAAGCAAATGAAAATAGCTTTAGACAAAACCAAGGATTTTTCGGTTGCCTAGAAAGTAAATAGTAGGAGAAAAAGTAGTTTGTGTATTGGCTTAGGTCATCTTGTCAGACATGGTTCTGGTAACCAAATAACTTATTGACTATGTCAGTTGCGGCAAAAAGACTAATTTTACTCACAATAGACGTACACTGTATGGAGATTGACTACAAAAAGATGGATTGAAATGTACCAACTCTGTTTTAAGTCTTCACAGCCAATAACATCATGGTTTAACTGACAGACAACCAATAAAGTCACAATTTCACTCGCTAATCAGGTCAAAACTCAGAGACTTTGTAATATCTACTGGTAATACACAACTCACTTGACTCTGATGATCAGAGTTCCACTCAGGTTGTTAAGTGTCAGAGTTTAGAGTTTATTCTTTTTTGTACTATTTACAAACATTTCTACATTAAAGTTCATACATGGGTAGAGAGATAAGTCAGCAAATTTGATTAATTTCATCTTGAGTAGTCCTTCTCAGGAGTACATTCACCCAGAAGAATGGCTAAATACAGAGTTACCATATAACGATAGTCTGGAAAGATAATTTGTGGTGTATAATTCGTCTTCTTGGTGATATTAAGTTTGTTAGGGGACAAGCAAAAAATGCACTAACATGTAAATCTAGTTCATCTTATTGTTTGTCCCTGCAGTGTCCGCTTTCTTCTTGGTAATGTTTTTTATATATTCATATATCCACACACAGGTTTCTGCTGCAGTTTGTTGTCGGCAGTGGCTTGGATCAAGGTGTTGCTACTCTTCATGTTGTAGAAACCAACCCATTTAAACACTTAACACACCTGTCATTAAAGTTTCTTCCTGGATCAGATGCAGAAGTAAAAAAATATCTTGCAAACTGCCTCAAAAATCTGCAGGTATAATCATGAGAATATAAATCTTAGTGAACTTTCAGTAACTTGTGACTAGAAATTCATTTTCATTGCAAAGACCTAAATGTCAATGAATTAGGCTTGTTTTTGTTTGTTTGTTCTTCCTTTTTCATGAAGGTTAATGTTAGGTTTCTTTTCAGGATGAGAAGCAGACCTTAGAGAGACGCCTGGCAAGCTCAGAAGCTGATCTTCAACAAAAGCTTAGCAGCTGTCAAGAGGTACTGTACATGTTATGTTACCTTCTAAGTGCCTGAAATTCCTTTGTGAGTAACGTCAGGTTAACCCACACTGCTTCGCTTTTTTACTGAACTTGGTCATAATGTTTTGTGATTTAAAGGTTCTTGCAATCAAAACAAGGGAGTTAAATTCAGTGCAATCAGACTGTTCTGTAAAGTCTAGTCAGCTGGAAAACAAACATGCACAGGAACTTACAGCCGAAAGAGAAAGATCACTGCAGGTATGACATCCATGTAATAAAGAACATATGTAGTGTATCTGTTTTTATCTAATTTACCCCTGAGTGCTGTGCTATTTTAATGCATTTCTTTATCATAAGCAATCAATATTATTTTGATAATCATACTAGTGCCCTTAAGCACTTTTGTGTTTTTATATTTAGATGGCGACTGTCAACCAACAGAAGTTTGAAAGGGAAAAGAGAGAGATGGAACAGAATCACCAGTCACAAGTATTGAAAACAAAAATGCCTTCCCCCCCCCCCCCCCCCCCCCTCCCCCATCCCACCAGCAAGGAACAGAAACTCAATTAAGAAGAGGAGGACTGTGTGAATTGTTAGTTAGAGTAAAGTTCTGGAGGAACAGATAACCATCAGCAACAGAATTTTGCAGTTAGACATTTGTTTAGGGGTGGCAGCGGTGGAAGACTTGCTGTTCTGTCATCAGCTTTAATGTAAAGTAGGATTTTGCTTCACTGTTTAATGTTTTTACTTTTTCTTCTAGCTGTCTTTATTTCCCCTTTTCATTTTCTATTTTCTCTTTATTGTTAGATAATGAAACTTGAGGCCAGACTTAAAGATGTGGAAAATTCTAACAGGGTAACTCATATCAACATATGTAGAAATTTTTATTTCAGCCAGTCAGATGGTGATATCAATACTAGTATTTGCCTCCTTTTTTTAGCACTCTAACTCAGTGAAAATTATGCAAATATCCAATCTTTTGTAGGACTGCTTTACCATTTCAACTCCAAACTTACTTATGGCTTTCTTTACTTTACAAAATAGTTGCTGCACATTACATGTAAATATACTGGTAAATTATCCATTTACAGGACCTGACACAAAAGAAATACCAAGCAGATTCCTGTATCAGAGACTTGCGCTCAAAACTGACAGCTCTTGATGAGGTGGGGTTAAGATTCTCACACTTTTACATGTGAATTCAAGCTGTTTTTGAATCAGCACTTAGTAGGCTATCTACATGATTGAAATATAAATCTAACTAATAATTCCAGTGGAATTTGTTGTTCAGGATTTGTTTTATGTTGTTGTATATTCCAGGAATGCAAATATGCCAAGCAAGAGCAGAACAAACTTCGGCGCGAGAATGGTTCACTTGACTCCGAGAGACATGAACATAGCAAAACACTCAGCCAACTACAAACAAATGTGGCTGTACTGGAACAGGAGCTGAAAGACAAAGAACAGGTGATAATCACAATGAATCAATGAGTCCTGAAAAGCCCCTGTAAATGTACACTGTATCTATCTGATTAGTTTGTTTACATGAATGAGCATTTAATAAATTGAAACTGATGAATGATAACTAGTTTGTTCTGCGTATTGCTTTATCCAGGTTATAACTCGCACCAATGAGTTGATGGACAACTCCAATGAGCAGCGTAGAAAACAGGAAAAGATACTGGAAGAAAGACAAGAGCAGATTAACAAACTTGAAGCCACAATGAAATCTGTGTCTGGTGAGGTACTAAAGGTAGGTGTAAATGGTAAATCTTGGATCAAGTGATGCACAGTGAATGCCATCCAAAGTTGAATAACTGTAGCTTTGTATAAAATTTGTTGCATTCAATTTTAAGGAGTGGACACAAGCATACAAAAAGTCATGTACATGTAAATGCAACCATACACTGTATGTTTGTTTTAGTGTTTTCTTGAATTCTGGTCAGTTGATAATTGCATTTGTGTGAATCCTAGTTTCACAGCAATTTTTTTGCAAAATGTTTTAGGGAAATGAAATAATTCAAAGATTACAGTCTGAATTACGAAGTTATAAGTCAAAGGTAAGAAACTGTTTTGTTAATATTACCAGATTCCAAAGCCAAACAACAAATATCGTTTTTTTTTTCTGTTTTATTTTTGTTCTCTAAAATTCCACTTCTTCATTCAATTCCCATTTTAAGGAACTTTTTCATTGACGTAATTAAATCCCAGCAGAACTCGTGTTTAGTGAATTGAGTTGTTTCTTCTATTGTATTGCAGATAAAACTGAAAAATGTGGTCACTACTAAACAAGAGAAACTGTTATCTGAAAAGGTATTATACTATCAAGGGTGTTGTTTGTGGTCACTGAAAATCTGGGTATCCCTGATTCCAATCCTCTGGTATAAGTACAGTGTAGCAACACCTTTGTATTCCTTAGCCCTGCAATTTGATGTCTTTTTCATACTTTTAAGTGTCTGCTTGCGTTCTTGTACAACACTATCTCGCAACTTCTGCTACTTTAGCTTGCTGTCACTCGACTTTCTGACTCCATTTTACTTGCCTGGAATTAGTAGCTAGACATTTTTCACCATTTACCACTGCTGTGCAAGTTCATATCAGTTAATTGTTCTGGTTGTACATGTCAAACATATAGGCCCATCTTGTTTGTGATTTAGGAAACCTCTCTAGAAAAGTGTCAACAGGAAAATGCCAGTTTACAGACAAATCTGAAGAATAGGGAGGACAAGGTAACTAATCACGAAACTCTAGCACTTTAAGAGATTTTCAATTTTATGGTCATTACTTTGCAAAATTATCTTTATTTGGCCCAAGGGTGGGGAATGTAAGTAGAGGTTTTGTCCAGGGGGTAGAAGGCTGGGGTGTTCATGTTTCAATAGAGCTCCTTTGCTCAAGTGATTGTGTTTTATCAAAGTAACTGTTTTTGTCTGAGATGCTTTAGTAGCTCAAAGTGGACTGAACCTTCTTTTCATTTTTTGGATTCCTGATACAATGTTTATTCCATGTTGATATTTAGGTTAAAAAGCTAAGTGAATCACTTGAGACAACTACAGCAAAGCTGGAGGAAAGCAAACAGCTGTTGAAGACAAACGAAAATGGTGAGAAATTGAAAATTTATAGTATTTAAAACTACCAAACACTTCTTTTCAGCTTACCTAGACACATTAATTTGTGAGGTATACTTGTCACTCCAAACCACATCCCACAAGCTTCACATTTATTCATGTTGCCTAGGTATTAGCTATGCCATGCTGGTGAGGCCTAACAAGACCAAAACAGCTGTCCATGGCTGCTAATACTCAGGCTCAAGCTTTATTTGCTAGATTTAATGGGTAATGCCCGCAACCATGTGGCCTTAGTGCCCAATGAATGGCTTTCATCTTACCTGGATACATTAATTTGTGAGGTTAATACTTGTCACTCCAAGCCACATCCCACAAGGGTCACATTACCAAATACTACTCTCGAATAGTAAACCAGTACATAACTTTTACATTTGCTATAATTGCAGTTATTAACTGGTTGAACAAACAAATGAATGACCAGATGATGTCACAGCAGCGGCTTGGGCCTTTTGAGATGCACACAAAAACTGTGACCTCACGAGGGCCTCCTTTGGCCCCATATAACAAGGTATTCCCTTTTCTACTTGTGTTGAATGCTCATCACATGATATGGTACTAATGCGCCCCTCTGTTTCATGTACTTTGTCTCCTCAGGTGCCAAGTTCGAGTATTGGCTTCAGTTCAGCTGGGAACAGGACTGATGTTCTGCGGATCAATGAACCAACACAGGTCAGTCAATTTAGTCAACAATAAGCATTTGAAACTTCCAAAGATAACAGAAGTAAATACAATCCTGGCAAATTATGTGAGTACAACCCTCCATCCAAACGTACACTTGAGAGCTTTGTTTCATGTAAAATGCTGACAGCAGAGTCAATGGATTAGACGGTTATTAGATCGATGGCCCTCTAAGCTAGTGTTTAAAGCACCAGTTATGTTAGGTTTTCATGATTGGTCACCATTAATTCTTTAAGGAGGTGCCATCCAAGATTCTAAATGGGGTAATAGGAGTGCAACACTCAAGTAGTTAAAGACTGCTTGGTCTGAAGGAAAATGGGAGATTTCTTTCCTGACATTTCTTTGTTTAGCTCAAAGTGATTTAGCCCACGAATGCGGGAAACGATGAGATGCGACTTCATTTGCAAGCTAAAAGTAATCTTATTCACTATTATCTTGCAGGTAGCCTACAGGAAGCCAGGGCCCCGCCCTGTGATGTTACCTCACCCAGTAGGGCAGTCCACCCCTAGTCTGCCCTCCGGAACCCTGTCATCAGGGGGTGTCACCCCCCTCAGTCGTCCTCTGACCCTCACTGGAAGCAGCAGTGCTACTAACAGCACTGAGCCATTGCTTGATGCTAAGTATTTCCATCCAGCTGGTACTGCAGCCAGCCTTCAGAAGCCTGGACCAGAGCCACCCCTCATGTCAGCGTATTTCCCCAAACCACGTGCTTCATCAACCACCACGTGATTACCACATGAACTTTGCGTTCATACTAAAAATAAAAGCGATCACTAAATTTTGCGAAACCATCCTTGCTCCTTTTTTCACTGCTTTGTGAAAAATATCCTGTACTGTAAGTAACAAAAAATTGGTATTTTCTAATGTAAAAATAAAATATAGTAAAAAGGCGAATTCGAGGGAGAGTTTTAGCGAAACTTTAATATCTCAACCACACACAACTTTTAAAGTATTTTGATTACGACTGGGCGGCAAAAATAATACTCCAAAAATTCACTTTGGGGCATAAAATTGACTAATATTTTGGTATGATTTTTACATCAAGGTTAAGGGACAGGGACTCAATCGTCACGTTGTTTAGCTTGCACACCGTAACTGCATAAGAACTTGCTAACACCAATCCCGGCTCTTTAAAATTTGTTGACGCCGTGAATGACGATTTGTGTGTCTTCAAATTTGGAGGCCTGAAAATCTGACATGCATGACGTGCGTTTCGCTTGGACAGACAAAGGCTGCAGCGAAAAGCCTTGCTTGCAGTTTCACTGCTCTCCATTATTGGGACGCCTGGATCAGGCCAAGTCAGTCCTTTTTCGTTTCTTCGCCTCCGAAATACACTGGTGAAGGAAAAGGCGCTCCGCTATACATTTTAATCTGTTTATCTACTACGGGGAAGAATTTGGTTTGCCTGTGCTTTCTTAGTTTGTTTCATACTTCATGTGTTAACGAACTAAACACCACAAGAGATGCGCTTAAGAAAACCTGTTACCGTACTGAAAAGTAACAGTCCCATCAAGAAATGCCCTTTAGTTTAATTTTCAGTTCCGCTGTAGCCATTGAGCATGATCCCTTGAAAGTTTGGATAGAAAAAAAAAACCATATAGAGGCTAATAATACGGCTCATGTGGTTCTACATGATGTGTTTCAGTACTCACCAACGTTTCCTTTATACTATGCAGCATGAAAATTTTACGGGTTTTAAGTTTTGGGGATTGCCCTCGATCGGCCAAAATAAAACCCGTAGATTAAAACGCAAAAATTTATTCCTTTGAGTCCAATAAAGAACTCTTCTGTTTAATGTAAACTTGCCGCATACACCGGAAGCAAACATTGATTTTCAGCAACAACAACCCGGGAACGATTTCAGCACCATACTGCAGACATTACTTTTTGCAATTATTTTTTTTTTCGTAATAGAATATAATACATGGTAGTAGCATACCGCAGTAATGAAACAGTATTTTGTTAAGCATGGCAGGGGTTAGTGGCAGGCTTTGTGTTTGATTTTGTTGGGGCAGTCCTTTAGGGCAGTAATTAAAGCGTACTGTAACTCAACAAGTAATAGAAGTTGGAAATATTTAGTTTCCTTCCTTGTTAATCGGTTCTGCTGCTTGAAAAATTACTTCCCAGCAGAAATGTCAGTCATCTCGAACCGCAAAAATTTGTTTCCTCAAAACACAAAAAAATCGGCAATCCACAAAATATAACTTTATTAAGCTACATTTCCTACTTGTAGCTGTTACATATTCCTTACCAATTGTGAGGTCAAAATGTCAGCTTTTGAATCTCTTTACGTTGGTCAATTTACCGATTATCAACTCAATTGATAAAACCACATTTTCGTGTACAGCAGTTCCCCACAGTTTCTTTAGAAACTCCGAGCCCCCGTTATTCATTTATATTAAGACTGGCTGAAGAGGCACATGAAAGGGAAAATGTTTTGTCTTCATAAACAACAGACAAATTTGACTGGTAAAATATTTATAACCTAAAATCCATATAAACTGCAAAAAATTAAGAGTCCGGCTACAGACAGCTCATCACGGAGCGTTTCACTTGCGACAAAGTTTAATCAAAATGTTTCAGTTCCTTCGCTATATCCAAATCTGTTTTCTTTATCCCTTATATTTTTGTCAAGTAGTTCTGTGCAGCAAAAAACCTCTCAGTAGAGATTCAAATTTAAAGTACGCGCTTTTCAAAGATCATCTTCACCACTCCTTGGATGTCAGGAAGATTGGCAGTGTGTTGTGTGAGCGCAGTGTGTTGTGTGAGCTGCTTTCATCTGATAAATACAATTCACTGGAAAACTTTGGGCGGAACGAACGCTTCCATCATTACAGCATAATTGTAAGTGGAAGATAGCACAATATTGTTGTTTTGAGTCTATTCTTTAACACGGAAGTTGCGATATAATAGAGGCTTGTAGCCATTCTCAACTTGTTTGGTCAGATTTCAGGAGGCCGTCACCAGCACCTTCTGTTTGTTCTTTCAAGTTCTTCTAAGTCTTGTAAATCTTCCCGGAGGTTAAACATTTCTTGGTAATGTGGTTTCTAATAATGGTTATTTTTGAAGAGTCCATGTGACGGTTTTCCATGCCAGCATGGTGAGAAATGCCAAGCTGTTTATGAAACAAATGACTACAGCTGCAGCTGCACTGAGGGTTATACAGGAACCAACTGCGAGAGTAAGTACTAATAAACTGTAATACAGCAAGGGTTTGATTGGTTGAGTGAAATTTTACAGGAACATTCAGGCAAAATATCCGCTGGGTTTATTACTCAACACATTTAATGTCCAAATAATTTTATGATCACGGCGTGCGCACTCACAGATATCCTGCGCTAGCCTCCTTCGAAGCCGTTGTTTGTGTCGGTCCTATTCGCCCTCCCCACCAACGTCTGCTGAACCGAGCCAGACATTCCATTACAGGAACTGACCAATCACATCGCGGCTTTTAAATGTCGGTAGCTAAGTTCCCGTGGCCTCTTCGCGGCCGTTGTTTGTGTCCGTTCTATTCTCCCTCCTGATTGGATACTCAGACACAATGGGAATGGAATGTTCGGCTCGGTTCAGCAGACGTTGGTGGGGAGGGAGAATAGGACCGACACAAACAACGGCTGCGAAGGAGGCTAATCCTGCGCAGGGTATACGTAATATCGAGTGTCGCGTAGAAAAGTGGCGGCTTTTCCAGCTTTTTTCTGCGTCCCGGTGGTGACGCCATAAGTGGGCTGAGTTTGTATTGGTTCTCGACCTTACTCCGAGGGTTTTTCTCCGGGTACTCCGGTTTTCCTCCCTCAGCAAAAACCAGCATACGGCTTATTTGAGCCGGCTGTAGGCTGTGCTCCAAGGTCATACATGGACCGTATAGCGGCTGCCATAGGTGCCTTGTATATGCTTTCGGTTCGACCTTGTTGAACTGCGTCCTTGCTGTACTTTGCGGGGACGATTAGCTCAGACAGTTATTATGTTATTATTATTATTATTATTATTATTATTATTATTATTATTATTATTATTATTATTATTATTATATTCCACGCGATTTCGCATGATAATTGTTAAATATTCCCCACGCCAGAAATGAGTGGAGAAGTGGCGCGAGTTGAGTATTGTAGGTAACCGGAACGAGACAAACATTGCATTGTTTGTTTTCCCAGTTGCTTAAGTATCTCATGCTGAATCTACTTCATCTAAACAATTAACTATTACTCCAGGAAACTCCAGGACAGACGTCTTGTGTTATCTACATCAATTCCTTGTCTACCCGAATGATCCTACAATGCCTGACTCGTGCCAGTCTCCAGCCGATTGGGAAATTCGAATTGATCTTTCTAAAGTACGGCGTGATTCAATGAATAACAGAGGAAAAGTGATTGCTGCTGTTACTACTTCTACTGCCACCACCACCACTACCACTACAATTACTGCTACTTAGTAGTAATGCTAGTACTAATACTACTTACAGCATAAAATGAACGTAAACCTATAAGACATACTTATTCCCACTTTTCTTCAAGTATTTCAGGCTTGCGACACCAAAGGAGGATGGAAATCCTTCAATGTTTCCTGTTATAAACTTTTTCCAACGAAATTAATCTGGCAAAATGCCGGCAAGACGTGGAAACTGGCCAACGCAAACCTTGTTATTTTAAACTCGGATGAAGAATTTCAGTTTTTGGTCACCAATGTACTGCCCGACCTGTATAGCGTCTGGATTGGTCTCCGTGGCCTCGGTAACCAAACATTCCGGATGTGGAGATGGGTGGATGGTTCTGTGCCTTCTTACACAAAGTGGGGTGAAGACCAGCCCAATTTCGTTAAAACCAAATGCGTTACAGCACTCAAAGGATTTTATCTTCAAACAAATGGAAAGAAAGAAGAAGGAAACAATGAGAAAACAGAAAAACAGAAGGAACCACGCTAGCTGTGTTAAATCTGGTATCAAAGTGTGGTTGGTGCTGATAAAACGGGGACCCATATCACAACTGAATCCCTTGACACTGCACATACGCAGGGCAGTCGTTCTGTTTGCAAAGAGACATAGCTTTCATTGTCGTAATTTTGAAGTATTTTATTACTCATAGAAAGCCAGCACTGGTTAAGCCAAGAATACCTACCAAAATTGACGTCAGTTAAGACTTCACACAAAGTTACTGTAGATTAATCAGTAGTTGAACATATTTTACGTACTGTGTATTAAATTGGTTCAGCCGTGAATTAATATTATTTCGCGTGTGGCGTTGTCATACCACTACTAGGAAGTAAAAATGATGTTACTTCAGTTTCCAGTGCGATAGCAAATAATGAAAAGAAATTTGAGGCATTGATGGTATAAGAAGCAATACTTTGTGATGAGAATTCAGTATTCGATCCCTTAAAAGTTTTGGCCAATTGGCGGAAAATAGTCATTTCTAACTCACATAATGACCAGTACTCACTTGGTAGAGGTGAATTAGAGGCAGTGGAACAATGAGGTTTGGTGGTATGTCCAACTTACTCACGCTTTTTTATCCCAATTAAAAAGAGTTAGACGCTGTAATTATAGAGGTCTGAATCTTTTTACGCATAACATAAGGCCGCATTTTTTGGGACTAATCTGCTTATTCCAGGAGCCCATCATTAGGAGCGTACAACTCACGGCATTTTTACAGACCGATCTATTTTTAGACTATCGTTCCACGAGGAAGGTAACGGCAACGTGAGACTTTCAGTGCCACGTCACGGGCTTGGCGGGCCGCGCACGATTTCCCGCCAAAAGTTTTCCCAAAGAATCGCATATTCTGCGTATTCCGATCAAACCATATTCTGTTCATTCCGGTCATTCTGCTGTCGAGAGCAGTGCCATCGGAATATTATTTCGTTCATTTCGTAAACGGAAAAGGTCCCAAAAGTCACGATTTCATAAAAATTCAAAATCTCCCGTGACCTTACGTTATTTTTCTCTGGATGACATGGAAGGGGCGATAAATCTTATGCTTTCAAATCAAAGCATAAATATCCTACGATACCTGACATATAATATGTGCTTTAACTTTATTAACCAATGAAACTCCGCCAAAGATCATTGGTATTCAATAACGATTGATATTTGTAGTTCTTCTGTGGAGTTGTTTTGCAATGTTCCGAGTTCAGCTGGATATTCCAAACAGCAGTGAAACACCATGGCGGTCTGTAGGATGTCTATTTGCCTTTTTGTAATGTCTACCGTTAGATTTGCTTCAACATTTGGTAAGTGAATTTTAAACTGTGTTTGAATGTATTTAATATTTATGTGCAGTACAAATGACTCGTATTCTGATCCACATGGATGTTGTTATTGGCTGTGAGGTCATCCACGAGCGAAATATGCTGGCAAAATGTACATCCCTTGATGAATCAACAAAAGGCAGCGTTATCGGCGAAACTTGTGAAATCGTAATTTGTAGGGTAGAAACTAATATTAGTTTTGTGTAATATTTTCAACACCTTAACTCTGTTACTAAGAGCATAAGCTATTGTAGTTACAACAATACGTCACCCTTCGTTAATATTGTATATCCACATAATAACATCTTTTCTATTTGGTGTCTATAGTCAGTTTCTTTGTTTCGGTCGTATTTCTGTCAAAATGTATGTGCAAAATGCAAGTGTGTGCTACTAAGACTAGAAGCTCTATTATTTTCTTCAGAAATGTTCTGTAATTTTACAGCTGTGGGCCTTGTTAGTTTAATTAGTACAAGTGTCTTATTTTTTCACTTCCCAGAAGGAAAAATTCAAATCGCGTATACAGTAAAAAAACCAATACTGTGATTCAATACAAGATGATGTAACGATCACGTGTACAGCCTGTGCCAGTTACCCCGCTTACATGTATACTGGCACGTGCCGCTTACAAATGCGGAAAATGAAAACGGGCGAATGAATGAATGAATAAACAATTGAGTGACTGAGTGAATTTATGAATGAATGATCGAGTGGAGGAAGGAAGGAATGCGATCTCTACGGTCTGCTGTTTTTGAGAATTACAAAGTTGACCACAAAGTTTGCGGACGCTAGAGGAACAACCAGACCCCACTCATCCACCCCTACCACCACCCCCTCTTTACATGATTAAAGCGAAAATAATTAACTCAAACAGTGATTAAAACAAAACTCATTTAGAATGCTTCATTACCGTAAGTGACTTTCTCATATAAAATACTTCAGGGCGAAAAACAAAAAGTGGAAAAGAAAATGAAGTGCACGTTACCACTTGCCAAATTGAGGAGGAGCCTGTTTTTATTTAGTTGTTTTTAAATAAAAATACATTTTTAACCTTGTCAACAGTAAGAATACTTGAGATTCTTCATAGTAACTTTGGGGTGAGTTTACAAGAAAGAGAAAAAACATCAGTATTTGCAAAACACTTGTCGACGTTAACACTCACCGGGTGATCACGTGCTTGCTTTCATTTCCTGCGTAAACGATCAGGCAAAGTATAATTTTCCTCTCCCTTTGTTTATGGGCATCGTTCATAGATATTTACGTCGTGGAACATAATAAAGACGGCGGCAGGAAAGTACTACTCTGATGGCTTTCACTTAAACGGCCACACTTTAGAACAGCACAATAAACAGCACCAGAGGAAAGTACTGCTCAGTAGCTTTCAGATAAATGGTCACACTTTAGGATTTCGTCCAGAAACTCAAAAGTTAGAACTACCTAATACAGCATGATAAACAGTACAGAACCCCAAGAATGCACTGCTCAGTTGCTTTCTGGTCACTGGTCACATTTTATGCAGGAGCAGAACCACATCGTATGACTCATGTTATGATTCCTCTTCTAGAAGGAGCCAAAAATAAGTTGCCATAAAATTGCGACAAAATAGCGAAAGCAGGCATCCGCAAATGACGTTAAAGAAAGTTAAATATATCGATTCAATTGTTCATCAAATATTGACTCGCCATTTACTCAAATAGGATACGAAGTTTGTAGCCATTTTGGCACGAATTTGAACTTTGGAACTATAAATTTCACTCTAGCTTGCTATTAACGACACTTACAAAATGTTTGTAGTTTTTACCTCAGATTTGGCCATTCACTCATGAATGAAAAGTAACACGATTTAAAATTAAAGTATTTTAATATTCCAATAAAATATAAAACTCGGAATAAAACAGTTAAGGAGATAGACATTATGTTCTTCTATGTGTATATTTAGATTTTTTAGGTCACGATGACCACAGCAACAGACTAATATCCACTTAGAAATATCGCGACGAATATTTTGCACTTGGCGAGAGAGAAAACACTGCCATGGCGGGCTGTCGGTTGGACATTTTTCACGCGTGCACTCTTCAAGTCATTTCTTTGATTTTTCACGTCGCAGTAGGAAATGGTAAGGTAGCAATGTAGCTATAGCTCCATGTTGTCGAAATGAAATCACTGACTGAGCTCAAATGCATAGTTTTACAATAGGCGAGAGAGACTGTGCCTTGTTATATTGAGTAAGTCAACTAACAAATTATAGCTTACAGATCGAGTTGAAAACCCGGCAAAAAGAAAATTACTTTAAACTTGCTATAACTCTATTTAGTAAGAAAGAGACAAAAGCCAGATTAGGCCTGATAAAGTTGAAATTGATCTACGGGGTGTTTAGAAGGGGGACACTCGGATAAATTAATGATGGTTCACAGCACTGTGACAACTACGAGCAAAATCATCATTGATCTTCACTCCTTTAAAAACGTCAAAACCTTAAAGGAAAACCACCATGTCGTGATTGCCAACCTTTTTTTGGGCCAGGTTCCACGCTCTTTCTGCCAACGTAGTGTTCATTTTGTCAAGTCTTTCGCCATGGAATATTCGAATATATCATATTTTTTAACTTTGTTAAATGTTATGTTCGAGAACCGAAAACAGCTAAATGACCAAAGTTGTTGTCACACTTTTCGTTAGTTGCAAGGCTTTCCGTCAAACGTTTTCCTTGTTTTCAAATTAACATTGTCCGACCAGTTCGGAAATGAAGTTTAAAACGGAAGATTTCTTTCGTTGGAGTGTGAATAGGGTTTATATTAAACGCATAATGCGTTCTACCCTTAGTCAGATTTCTTAATAGATAGTACAGCCACTGAATATCAAATAAAAAACTGAATGCCATAGAAAATTGATGCAAAGCACTGCATGGGCATTTGAAAACTTGCAAAATTGTGCGATGTTAGTAGGGATCATTTAAAACCGCATCCCGCAGGCGCGGGTTTGTCCCTATAAATCCAGACTGCTTATATATATATATATATATATATATATATATATATATATATATATATATATATATATATATATATATATATATATATATAAATCGTTAATAAATAAATAAATCGTTATATAAATAAATCGTATATATATATATATATATAAATCGTTGAAGTTGCCTGATGAGTGTGGTCATATAATTTTGAACCATACGAAACAGCACTGTCGCAATAAAACGATGATTACTCCTGAAGCCTGAACTCCTGTGAAGTTATATATATATATATATATATATATATATATATATATATATATATATATATATAGGTATCAATTATTTACTGCACTTTCATCTGATTTTTTCAAACTTTGCTCTCATTAATCTACCTGGAATCGAAAATACCTTTGTGTAAAAAGTAGGTTGTCGGCTGCTGCCTAAATCAATAAAATTTATGGGACCACATCTACCATGTATGAGGCCAGTACTCTACATGCATCTGCAAATATTTCTTCGTATTTCGATTTATATAGCATATTGCTTTCAATCATCTAAGGCGGGATAAATTAATCGGTTGGTGTATCCTTTTCAAGTCAATAAATCGGAAAGAACTCACTCGCACAGACCTAAAACTGACCTGACCAGCTTTTAGCGCGGGAATTTTGTCACAGAGGAGCGCGCTGAATTTTATTGCGGTTGCTCCGATTCCATTCTGACATAAACCCAATAACCATTAGTCGACAAAATTATTTCCTATTTTCCACAATCCGAAAACAAACATTTTGGCCTGAGCAGAAGTAATTTTAAGTCGCTCAATGAACACACACACACACACACACACACACACACACACACACACACACACACACACACACACACACACACAAGTTATCAAGTTTGAAGCTAAGGGCTCCAAGATTAAGCGCATGTTTGTACTCGATGACGGCGAACATACCTACAGCATAAAGTATGCAAGCTATACCGTATTTTAAAATACAGATGGCTCTCAATTCGCTATTGGCTCGTTAACATTTTAGTATTCCTAGGCCTCAGGTCATAGTTGTTTTCCGCTATTATTCACTGGAATTTGTAATCTGTTTTACACTACAATACAAACTGAGCTGTGCGGTTATCGTGCACTGCTCTCAAGCGTCTCCAGAGTAAAGGTGCTTGTGCTGAAATATTGAACTCTCTCCAGCAAAAACTCTTTACACTGGCTCCAGCTTGTAAAGAAATACTTATCGTCCGAACAAGGACTATTCAGGCAACTAAGGAAATGTTTCTAGCATTTACTCGAGTTAACGAAACCTCAAAAGCGAAAAGAATCTCATGTTGCCAGAAGTCGAATCCAGTCCAAGAAGTTGCATTTGACTGATCTCGAGTTGGGCCAAAGATAAGTGTATATTGTAATGTTTAGAACCTCCTTGCCATAAACGACTGAAAGCTTTCTTGTTAGATAGCAGACTAGCTAAATTGAAGCAAGTTTGCAGAGGACCTGATCAACTTCAAATGTTCTTTGCTTAAGTCGAAGCCACGCGCTAAGTTGCATGCTAGACTAAGGCTGTTAAAAGAACTGATGTTACGCTACAGATACACAATCGGCTGATAAATCCTAATAGTGTTCATAGATGTGCATGAATATCCAACGATAACATATCTTAGTACTCCGTTGTGATTATAACATGCGCAATATTTGAATTAACGGACATCTTTCTTTGTTTCCTTCCAGAATATCTTTCACTCGACGTGAACCTCACGCGGCCAGTGATCACCACAATCATTGGGCGTCCAGTCAATCTAGGCTGCTATGTGACTAAAATTAACTCGTCCCAGACTACCCACACGTCCCTGACCTTTGCCTGGTTCAAAGGCAACCTTTCTGTCACGCAATTTTCGAGTTCAAAAATTTACGGTAACGTTCTGGTGGTAACGCCAAAGAGCGATTCGGACTTTGGACAGTACGCATGTAATGTTACCAATGGAATATCCAATAGTCGATGTGAAATCGTGCTGTTACAAGGATTTAAGGATGACGGTAAGCGATGGGTATTTTTCATCCTGATTGTGGAACCGACTGATAGGTCTTTCAGTCGACTACGTAATCACATTCTTAGCACGAACACCTTTCTCCTATGGTCATGTGCCCGTTTGAACCGGGCCTTAGATGGACACATAGAGCTGGTCTCCGCTGAATCTCAGTCGTTTACTTCACCTGCCCCAAATAAAGACTTTCTCAAAAGAGGCACCGGCAAAATTTGTCCTAGACTGACTTCAGTGCTTTATCACTTGCTATTCCCAAAATTCAGTAGAATTCACATCTTCAGTTGAGGGGCCGCGTTTCCATTAAATTGCTTTCTTTGGGTTACTATACTTCAACAACAACTATGCAAAACCAAAGATCATCAACATCATTGGAATAATTATAACAACTGATAGTTTACCCTCTCTGAGAGCTTGTATTCCCCATATTGTGATTGCAGGACACAAGAAACCTGGAACTGGATGTGTGAACGTGTCCGTACTAATGCCTGTCCTGGCGGTGGCAGTTCTATCCTGTCTACTGTTCGTTCATCTCGTAATCAGACGCAAAGAGCCTAAAATACTGGTCCGAATGGCATCGCAACGAAAGTCACGACGAAAATCAACAATAGCCGCCTTGGATCACCCACACGAAGAACAACGCCGAAGGTCACGTGATCTCTTGTACAACAGTTTCGAAAACTGTGGGACATTGAAAAATAACGAAAAGAAGCAAGAAGTGGTTTCTGTCGAGATGCACGTTGGAAGTGATAACAGCACATCCAATCCCGCTGAAGACAATTTCGTGGACGAACGCAAGAAGAAAAGGAGATCTGGATTTTCTAATAAATCTTTCATGCGCCATTCCATTGACATGGATGATGCAGAAGTTGGATCTCAAGCCTCAGATGAATCGAAGAATTCAAGCGGGAAAAGCGAATTATACAACAAGACCTTCAAAACTGACTCCTTTGATGTCGGGGACGAAGCCTCAGTGAACTCAAGTTTTAACGAGAACAACCGAACCGTGGCCAGTATCGCCGGGTACTACAACAGAACCTACAAGAATGATTCCATGGATTCTAATGACGGCGAGATCCTCTCGCATCCTTTGGAAGAAACAGTGGGCGTCGACAGACCGAAAGGAGGTAAGGCAAAAGGCTTCATCAACAAAACGTACCACTCTGACTCTATGGATCTCGATGATGGTGCGGGGAGCGCTCGAGCGCCTGACGAAAGCAAGGCTGTGGGGTCAACGGATGACAAAGGAAAAGGAGACTTCAACAAAACATTTCAAACTGATTCTGTTGATGTTCCTAAAGACAAAGAACCAGCCCCACCCGCAAAAGACCCCGTCTATGAAGAAATCAATGACCATGCTGAGGAGCATGTGGACACGTACTTTTGATCAACAGGAATATCAATTTGTGACGCTGAGCCTTCGTCGCTGTTACACAGCTGCTGCCTTGGTGAACTGAATTAAAGGCTCGTAATGATTTAGTGTCAAATTATTAATATAAGTATTCACAAGTTGTTAAAAATTAGTAACACTTGTCAAAAATTATCACTGATTCTTCGAGTAAAATCACAAAGTTACCTTTTCTCGGCTAAAAATTGTGAGAATGAAAAAGCACAGTTTTGTATCTGCCTATGTTCACAAAATTATTTTCAGGTTGTTCAAGTAACAGCCAGATTCACTGACATTCACTCCAGAACTTGAAAATGTAAGGAGCTGGAGGTAAACGTCCTAAAAACAAAATTGCCAGTCCTTAAAACACTGTTGTCAGTTTTCATTTTGGGGATTTATATTAAAGCACTTATAAGTTAGCTCCTTAACCGTAGTAGTCTCAAGTGTGAACGTATTTACAAGCGCCTCACACGCTACTTAAGAGTGTAATTGACGTATTCCTTCGGGCACAAACTCACCATTCTCTTTACACACTGGATACACGTACCAATATGAGCTCATATCTAATGATTTATAAGCTGTTCTCTCTCAGCCAACCCTAAACGCTTTAGTTTTGAAATTATTGACTTTAATATTATCATGATGAATAATGTCTTTTCTTAGAAAGTTTCCTATAGTCACGCTTAATTTTTTCACAAAGACGTATGACATTAAGCTTAATTTAGTATGATTGGGTGTTACGAACCATACTACATTTCTCTGAGAGGTTTACATTGTAAATAGCAACAGGTTGTATGGTAGTTTCAGTTGAGAGGTAGGTTTTCGTATTTTTACCCTTTGCGATGTAATTTTGTTGACGACGTTTTCCCTTAATTAGCCAAGGAAAAGATGTGAAAATTTCAAAGACATGTGATGTAACGTTTTTATTGGTTTGTAATTTCCAGGCCACAATATTGTTTAAATATATTTTCATCTTCAGAGTTCAATCGTTTCTCATTTATAGTGTATTTTTTTAAATAGCGTTGACTTGGATTGTAGATGAATGAACTTTGTGTGATCACTGATTTGAAATAAAACTGAGCTATCGATTAGTATTTCTTGGGTGTCGCTTATTATGTTGCAGAAGTTGGCTCCAGCTTTTAAGTTTTTGGATGAAAGCATAAAAATTAACCATCCAGATAAATTTATGTTAGAGAGGTTGCCTGTGAATAAATCATTAAAGCCTGTCACCAGTAAAACAAAGACTATTCTTCTGTCTTAGCCAGTCTTCGGAAAAATCTGCAGATAACTACACGATAAACGTCCGCTAAATTCAAAATCGTGTTGAGCAAACACATCTTAAGTGACAAGTTTTGTTGGTATAAACATAACATTTAAGTCAGTTTTACAATAGCAATACAAATATTTTGCTTCAAATTGAAAGTTGACCTGGTTTAAGTTCTGTGATAAAATGATCTTTCCCCTGTTGTTATTTCTCTCGGCCACTGTTAAAATTTCAGCCTTGTTACGTGTCTGAATTCATTATTATACATGTTAAAACAATATAAATAGAAAAAGAGTGAAATAGAGACTACATGGTCGAAATAACTGATTCGGCACGAAAATACTGTCCCCGTTGCCTTTAACAGAGGTCAGCTACACCGTATTTTCAAATATTCTTAAGGGATAACTGCCTACTATATACAGGCTGTCTGGTTAATACACGTTAGAATGTATCGCCTAGTTAAGAGAATATAAGGTACATGCTTTGTATATAGTGTTCAGTCAAACACAAACTTAAGACAAGCGAAATAATTTTCAGTAGCTAAGAAGGGCATCAAATCGATTCAGTAAATTTACTTAGAATACCTGATGGTTATTTCCCTTGAAACCCGTTGTAAAACGTTTGGAACAGTTCTCCATAAACCATTTATGCACACTAATGATAAATGAAACAAAATGAAATGACTCACAAATTGCTTGGAATTACCATTTAAAACATTAAAGGTCATAAAATGCACCATTAAATCAAAGAGGTCATCAAACATACCACAAGATGTTTATATGTAATATCAATCTAATTACTTTCTCCAATATTAGTACGTTCTTGACATTTTAATTACTTCGAATCATGGCATGTGTTTTTTTTACTTGCGAAAGCTTATATTTAGTCAGTACAACGCCTATTGGTTGGTTTTCAGCCTTTCTTCTGGGAAGCAGAGAGAGGGATTGTCGTTCGAAACGGTTGAAAAGAAAAGTGCTTTCGAAATAGAACATACACCGAAGCGGTTTGGAATAAAGCAGCATCCAATTCGGCCGCTTAATATCTAAATTTACTGATCGTGACTCACCATAGATTACGTATATGCGTTGGACTGTCTAACGAGTCCTAACAAAGATAAAAAGAAAACGAAGAAAAACGCAAACAACTCTTTTAAAAAGGATCAACTCAGTTTTTGTTTTTGTTAGACTTTCTTCACATACACCAATAATGATTAGTTCAAATTTTTAAGACCAATGATAAATTTTTCCATTGTGTTGGCGGGTTTTCACTAGAATATCCGAAGAATCTATCTACCTCTTTAAGGGGCTAGATTGTGCTGCATGCATTCAAACCGCAGTGGCTCGAGCAATATATTATTTAAAGTACTAACATAATATCAGGCTTCTTTTTACGCAAGTTATGAATATTATCATTTCATCGTTAACAATTACACACTGCAAATATATCTGCCGAATGCGTCTTCTGACGACCCGTGAGCGGCGATTTAGCGAGACATGTACTTAAGAAATATCAAGAAATATATTTGCTCCAATTATACACCTTGGTCTTCATTATTTTATTAGAGTAGGAACGCAAAGAAGGAAAACTGACATCATGGTAAACTTGAGGACCTGTTCTAGTTGTACAAGCTGGTTGCAGACAGTGATTCTTGTTGTCCATTTGACTGTATGGAACGGTAAGCAGATATTAGCTGTGTGAATCCATTGCCTGAATCAACTAAACCGATTGTCTTTATTATTCTTATTATTTATTGTTACTTTAATAACCCTGGGAAAAGTGATTATGGCACAACACAATGCGCAAGTGGGGGCTAAAGGTAAAAAAGTATAAACAAATATTTTCATAAAGTTGAACAGTTGGCAGGAGCAGAAAGATAATTTCAGGTAGTCAGGTCAAGGCAAGGCTTGAACCTGGGTCCTTCGGATATTATTCGGCGCCCTGGTATACTCACTGCCACATACACTGCTTCCTCCTAGAAGCAGGATCATGATCTTCATGGATTTTAGTGTCTCAACTGAAGTAGAATCTATTATTTTTGTTTTGTTTCTTTTGTCGGAATCAAGTCAAACCAGTTTTCGATTAAAGGTAAGGGTTGGCTCAGTGTCAGCTGTCGAACCTTAAAGACGAGGTACCCGTTAGTATATTAGAAGAATTTGAGAGAATTGTAAGCAAAAAGGGGTTTCTGAACAAGAAATGACATTGCAAACCCAACTTATTAGTTTTGAACTTATTAGTTTGACTTTCACTCAGGTTTGCTTTACTTGCAATACAGCGATGCTTTAAGTCATCTGAACTTTATTTTGCCTAAAAGTTGTTTATCATATAAAATGCCAGCTTTTTATCTCCGTGTTAGTATAAGTCTTACAAATACATTGTATTTTTTTTATCTCTTTTCAATATATTTCAGCTTTGTTTTATCTCTATTTTGTAAATAGTTTTACGTCTTATCTTTGTTGCTGTCTGTATTTTTAATTATTTGTGAAGTAGGTCCACATCAATCTCTGGCTGCCCTTTTCTTAACCTACTCATGAAATAAAGTATGTATGTATGTAAGGGAAAAAAGCAATTTCCTCTTGTAGTTTTAGCAACGTCAGAATCGGATAAAACCGTAAAAGGAGATTACATGAAACGCCGACAGTTTGATGTCATTGCTTCTCAGAAACTGGTTAAATCATGTAAGGACTAAGCCACAGAGAATATAGCTACCACTTTTATGTTTGAAAAAAATTGCTCATCATACGCCGTTTTGAACTCTTTTTAAAGAAATGATGTACCGGAACAGAAAACTATTTACGGTCATAAACCCTAATAAATCGCCGGAAAGCTAAATAGAGTTAACAGTCCTTTTTTAATAAGAAAATTAATCTTTCCAAATTAATCTATATAGTGTTTTTTAATAGCCTGCTTAGATTAAACTGTACTGGCAACCGTCATTATGAAGAACGCCACAGAGTTCAGTAAGATTTGGAGAGATTTTTTTTTTCATTTCACTCTACCAAAATTGTCTATGTATTGTACTCCGATTTTAAATTTAAAACAATACTTTCTTTTTGTCATACTTCGATGTACACTGACAATCAATATAACTGTAAAATGTTATATTGAGTGATTTCGAAATGTCCGTTTAATTCTTTGTTGTGGCTATGAATATTCATGCAGTTGTGATTAAGTTGTACTCTTCTCGCAGTTTGACGATATATGACCCTTCCTACTTGATTTATGTTGTGAATCATGCTATATTTTACCTCTAGCCAGGTGTTCACCCGGCAAGATTTTAAAGTTCTCTTTATCGTAATCTGTTACCATTCATTGTGAAGTCTGGCTACAATTTGAGTAAAGTTCTCTACAAGAATATCCAGTATTTCACGTTAATTGCTGTTTTTTGCCTGAGCCGCACAATCTAAATGCACAACTGAGTGAAATATAGAAATTTGACAAATCAGTGACAAACTATGGGGCCGAAACGTAAAGTCCGTAAGAGCTCACTTCAAAGATGTGACAGATTACATTAAACTCAGCTTACAAAAATCATGATAATCAGATCTGCCGAGGTCAGTTGAATTCAGAAACAAAAAGTATGAACATTATAATCACGGGGAGGTAAGTACCATATATTGAAGGTTTTCACAGGGATAATATCAGGATTTAAAGGCCTCTGACGTCATTAAGGCACTTCAACTTGAGAGGAAACTCCGGCACATAAAATCTGACGGCCTCAACACTTCATTAAGTAGTACACCTTGTGAACCATCTACATTTCAGAGATGGTGACCAGGATTTTTGTCTTTACTTCCGATTAAGATCTTTTAAAATAGTAAGTTTGTTAGTTCTAAAGAAGTAATGGAAGATTTTAATCCAACTAAGACTGCCTAGCGAATAAAAAGGCTAGTTTGGTTTTAACCCTCAGTCTAGTCACGAAAGAAAACAAAAACTGTTTTACGGCATCTTCAGCGACTTTTATCTCACTTCTTCCTTTTTTGCAACCTGTCCCATTCCCTTTTTCGACCTTACAGTTCCTTTTTGTAACCCGCTGTTATTTTTGTAGCCGGGTGTTCCTTTGGGGAGCAGGGTTGGCGCAGTGGTGAGAGCACTCGCCTTCCACCAATGTGTCCCGGGTTCGATTCCCGGACTCGGTGTCATATGTGGGCTGAGTTTGTTGGTTCTCTACTCTGCTCCGAGAGGTTTTTCTCCGGGTACTCCGGTTTTCCCCTCTCCTCAAAAGCCAACATTTGATTTAACTTGATTTGATTTGAGATTTGGAATTAGTAGGCGAAGAGCCACCTTGTGGAAGTACTACTAATAAATCGTTTATTATTATTATTATTATTATTATTATTATTATTATTATTATTATTATTATTATTAAGTGTAACCTAGTTGCATTTTCAGCTTTTAGGTTCAATTGTTATCTTGCACATTCGCTATTTTAACTGCTATTCCTTGTTCAGATTGTGCCCTTCTTCGACCCGTTTCCATTTTTATAGTCTCTTTTCCTTTGAAGGTCTTTGAAACATGACATGTTCTTTTTGTGATATGCCATTCTCTTTAGTAAACTTCAGTCTTACACGTGCAGTTTCCCGATGATAAACTTTCTTGAGGAACTGCAAATTAAATGGTTATTTATAAATTTTATTTGATTGTTTCTCGCCTAATCTCTACTGATGATAACCATTTTCTTTTTCAGAGGCGCTTGAGCTTGATTTCAATCTAACTCGTAAGCAAATCACAACGTTTATTGGTCAGCCGGCAAATCTCGGTTGCTATGCAACCAATACAAACGCGCCACTGACCTATTTCTGGACGAAAGACAATCAAAATGTCTCGCAGTCTTCCAGAGTAAAAGCTTTTGGTGACCTGTTGGTAGTCACGCCAGAGGAGGATAAAGACTTTGGGGTGTATAAGTGTAACATCACCAACGGAGTGTCAAGTACTCAATGTCGCATCCGATTGTTGAAAGGACTGAATAAAACAGGTAAATACAAATGAGATTAACGGGTTCCCACTGTTTCTCCAAGAGACTGGACCCAAGAGCGTTGAAATCGTGGCTTTCAGTTCATCAGTAGAGTTTTTTAGGCCACCGTATTAATTCCATTTCCGTACTTGCCGGAACCAAACCTGCTTCCCAGGGTCTCTTATCTCCCCACCCCAGGGAAGAAAGACCCAATTATTATGTCATGCAGCACTTTTCGTATGGCAAGTAATTCCCTCAGTGTTGTCTTACTACGCCTTCTGCTTGGATTAAAACTCATGGCACTTGGCAACCGCCGATAAGGAAATCAAAGCCAGTTATATGCACGCATTTTCTTGAGTTCGACATCATATACATTTGATTGACCACATTATTGAGCTGGCTTTAGTTTTACGACAAAAAATCCCCTCTAAAATGTTTCAATTTCTTGATGTTACAGTGAATAGTGGAGGACAATCTCCAAGTGAACCAACCACTGAATGTGTGAACATTTCAGTTTTGATGCCCGTCCTGGCTGTAGCAGTCATGTCACTTTTGTTGTTTATTCATCTGGTAATACGAGGAAAGCGGACCCAAGAAAATCAGTTGAAAGCAAGAAAAATGAAACAAAGCGACGACGCCAGCAGTCGGCACAGCGAAGCAAGCACCGCTGTCATCGAGGAACCCATTGAAATGCATGTTAATGAGTACACATCTTCACCGATGGACAATGGGCACGTGTCACGCTCGCCCGGTGATACGCACGTGTTACGTTCGCCCGTTAGTGGCCGCACGACACGCAATCCTGTCTATGGATACGAGTAAAACTCACCTGTCACTGGACGCGCATCACGCTCGCCTGTCAATATACGCGCATCTCGATCGCCTGTTAATGTACACGAGGTACGATCGTCTATCATTGATAACAGGCTATCAAATCGCTAGGCACAAGACAAGACCATGACAAAATTTTAAGTAAAATGCCCATGGACATTTGAACTGGAAAAGTGACAATTCATGAAAAAAAAAAATTGACGCTTGTACGTACACCTCGAGAATAAAATCACTCTTGTCTATGGTCAAGAGAATGAAATAAGAGTCTCTTTGAGACAGTTAAACGGCTCACGGAGAAATCCCAACCGTTCTACCCCAGCTTCAATCCGAACATGCCATTGAATATTAAAGTTTGTCTACTGACAAATTCCATCTCTTTGTTACCATTCACGCAGCTGTACTCCAATTTTTGTAGTCATCAAATGATCATGTAAAGACCTCTTTCGTTGGCGATTAAGCTTTTCCCAGCTGTGTGACGTAATGCTTTCTGTTGAATATAATAAAGTTAGTCTCAGCTTTGCTTGGAATAGAAACGTTTTAGAGACTGTGAAAAGATGCCCTGTGTAACCATGGTAACTATAAAACTAGTCAACAATCCTCTTCAACACAGCCTTGCAACAGGCTCCTCTAAAGACGACCTCGATAGATTGCCAGTCATCGAATTTTATGTTCTAAATAACTGAATTGTTATGAATCTCAGAAATTTGCATTTCCATGTTTGAACACCATTCTCGCTATCATTTCCTTTAGTTTGAATCTGGCATAATTCTCCTTTAAAATATCAGGGGCATCCAACGAGCCAAATCAACCAAAAGCTGTATACAGGCATTTGTAAGTATCTTATAGTGTTTGAAGTCTGTTTAAAGCGATGTTTTCATAAGCTAGAAGAAAATCATCTATTCGGATTCCCTAGCTGAAATTTTAATTGCCCGAAAATGAAAGCGAACAAAATTTTCCTTTGAGAAAATTCAAGCTGAAATGAAATTTCCACGAACTTTCTAGGGAACTATTTCCTTTCCTAAAATGCTAGCTGACGTTTTTGACTGCCAAAAACAGCAAATACGACCTTTCCGAAAACCTCAGGGGCTATGATTTCTCAATTGCGAATCTTTTAGGCCACGTTTTAGTTACGAAAATCCGAGTGTACTCTTAATCAACGCCGAAAGCGCAAGGCGAACTACCCTCCACCGAACAGATATCTACCGAAACTTGTCGTTGGGTGCCCCTGAAATATTTCAATTTTCTGGCCTCATTTAATAAAAACTCTTCGTGCGCTACTGGACTAATACCAACTATTTGACGATATGCAGAAATTTACTGTGCTGTACAAGTGTAGAAAAACCTTTATTAAAATGTCCGTCTAAATATGGATCAACTCTTGCTCTCGCATACTTCAGTGAACTTTAGGTTCAAGTCAGTAATGTTTATACCGAGGTAAAATCACTTAGCATCTTCTTCTGCCCCTGTGATTATAATTAAAATGACTCATCTTCGACTGATGTGTATTGACTGTTGTCAGTTTCAGCTTGTGTTCTGACCACATGTGAATACAAAGTACCGCTGGTTGCATTGCATTGCATTGCATTTAAGGCGTATTCTGTGCGCACTTGATTCAGTATCACATTGTCAACGCCGCTCCCTTCATTCTTACTTAGTTTCTAGGATGTCAGATATGCATACATACTTACATACGTTATTGAGACTCCCATCAACAGGGCTTTTCAGCCACAATGTTAACTACCGTATTACAGAATACTGGTAATTACGAAGAATTTTTAACAGTAATTAAATTAAATACAAAATATATTCAAAATTATTCAAAATATATCCAACTATTTCTTATAAAACATGTTATTAAAAAGTGTCCGCTTAAAACTATCGATTTCTTTAGTGTTCTTAATATTGTCGGCTAGCCCATTCCATTCCCTTGGACCCCGAAAGTAAAATGCCCTTTGTCCCATTGACAAGCAACATCGGGGAACCACAAAATCGATAACTCCCCTTGTGTTCCTGTTGTGAACTGCTGAACGTTTAACAAAATATTTACGTAAGTAATCTGGAGCTAAGCCATTTACACATTAAGAAACATGTAATGAGCCTAGGACAAAGCAAAAATCTGAGTCCCCGATGGGAATCGAAACCATGCCCTTCTATGCTCCGGTCACATGCTCTGACCACAAGACTGCCTGGAGACTGGCGGCAAGCTGGGCTACTAACAAGATTCATATACGACACCATACTTCATATAAGAGAGATAGAGTTACCCCTCATTCACCACGTCTATAATGCAAGAGTATCTGCCCTTACAAAAAGTCGCCTTCTGGGCCATTACCAATTTAAAAAGCGACACAGTCTCACGTTGCGTTTAAACCACAATCCTATTTTCATCATTTTAACACTGGTTCATCGTCATCATTTCCTTCTTCAAAATGCATTTTCTCCATGTAATGACTAACTTGAGGCTCTTCATTTTGTTCGTCATCCTCATTTCCTTTTTCAAAATCCATTTTTTCCATGTAATGACTGACCAAAGGCTCTTCCGAGCACGAGCTCTGCCGTTCACCGTCACTTTCTTCGTCAGGTAAGAAAAAATCGGCTATTCTTGGAGCCTCCACTACAGCTGACCGGCGGTTTGTATCAGAAGATCCATGCGCTACTTCATCGTGATCTTTCGTTTCTGCCTCGCGTAAGAAATCTTCCAAGCGCGGGATTTCACGCGTGCGCGGGCTTTCTAACGGGCGCGAATTGTCTTTCACACCTGGGCTGGTGTCCTCTGAGGCCAAGAAGTCTTCCAGACGTGGGATCTCGGCTGCTCGCGGACTATCGAAGGCGCGCGGGCTGTCTTGCGTACGTGAGTTGTCTATCACACCAGGGCTAGTGTCCTCGGCGCCGAGAAAGTCTTCCAAGCGCGGGATTTCTGCTACGCGCGGGCTGTCCAACGAACGCGGACTGTCTTGGGTGCGCGGGCTGTCAAACGCGCGCGGACTGTCTCTCGTGAGGGGAATTTGAAAAGCGTGTGGACTGTCTTTAGCGATCGGGCTGATTTCTGGTTCGCGAAGGATTTCTTCCAAGCGTGGTATCCCCTTACCACGCGGACTGTCTGACTCACGTGGGGTGTCTTGTGTGTCTGAAATGTCTTGGGCTCGAGGAACGTCTACGTTTTCTTGCATCTCAATTAGCTCTTTATTTTTCTCATCTTCTCGGTGACGCTTGTTATTGTATTGGACATCGTGCTCAGTTTTCTCTTTTTCTTTTCCTCGCTTCTTTAATCCACCGCAGCACGTTGTAGTTTTCTTTTCTATATCCTCCTCCCCTTCAACTTGCTCCCCATGATTGACTTCTACACCGGATTCCTGAGCCAAATGCAACCGTAAAATATCCTCTTCAGAGAGCAGCCACTGCTGTCTCCTTCTCCACTGGATAAAAAAGTGAACATTAAAAAAAAGCGATACCATCATCACAGCAAGAACAGGCATCAGCACGGACAGAGTCACACATCCCGTCACTACTTCAAGATTACTTCCCGCTTCTGCAATAGCAAACACAAATATATCTCTCAATTACCATTGAACGCTTTTGTCGCGCGGTGTTCTGCAATTGGTCGGGCGCGCGCCGCCAACGCTTGCATTACAAATTGTAAAGACCTAGTTCGGATTTTGTTTGGATCAAGTAGGCACAAATTCCTGACAACACAAAAGCTTCCTTTTAACGGACCAAGCCCGTCCTGGCTCTCCTGTCTGGCGCGTACTGGCCTGCGAAATTGTGGCAAATAAATAATGGTTGCTTTAATTCAGTAATCAACAAATGCTTAGCTTCTCAAAGAGTTGAAAAACCAAACAAAAAAGTTGAAGAAGAGTTTTGTTGTCAGCATCACCTCTCAGTCACACGAGGACAACATTTGTCGCGTCAGTCCGCCGATGAAGAGAGAATAGGGGTGCAAGGGAGTTACTGAATTTTCTCCTTACCGGTATTATTGCATTCTGGACGCAAAGAAATGCTGCAGCTTGTGCTAGTCCTGCCGTTGCTAACGCGACATCTATAGGTTCCATAGTCTTCATTTTCCTGTGGCGTGACTACAAGCACGTTATCATAGACCTTAATGTTCGAGGATTGCGTGACAGTCACGTTTTCCTTTGTCCAGGAAAACGTAAGTGACGAGGAGTTGGCGTGAGTCACGTAGCAACCAAGGTTTGCTGGCTGGCCTAACGAAGTTGCGATTTCTTGTCGGGTAAGCCGCGTGTCCAGAGTTGGGCCATCTGAAAAACAAACAGAATTATAGCTAGTAATCCAAGCTAGGCTTGTGTACGGAGTATGGGATAGAGTTTGTTCTGGAACCATATGAGATGGAGCTTTTTTTTTTTAACAACAACAACAACTTTATTGCACATGAATAAGGGTTATAAGGAATAAATTAAAGTAAACTAAAAAGACACAACCCGTAGTTAGCTGAAGCTAATCGAGGCGGGAGGTGAAGTGGACACAATGGAAACTAGTGGTAATAATAATTTTACAAGAGAACAAAATTTGATGCCTACACGGTGTACATGTATTTATTTGCTTAAGTATCTAAATCATTAAAAACGTTACATCTATATTGAAGAGCCTGGGTGTTGTCATTGGACTAATTGTCGGCTTCAAGATAACCACGCTTATCCAAAAGAGTATCGAATAGAAATCCGCGAATTTTATTCTTAGAAACGGATTTTGTTCACGCTAGAGACGTTGATGTGAGAAAGATTTTAATGTGGCAGAGGTAAGGTAAGGTAAGGTAAGGTAACTTTATTTAAACACGGTATTTCCTTCAGGTATACATTTACATTGAAGTATAGAAAAACTAACTTCCTAACTAATCTAAAATCTAAGATAAAAACTAAAATGGAAATCTGAAGGGCTTCTGAAACGCTCTGGTTCGAGAGTAGCCGAACATTTTGCGGTACCAGTTAGGTTTACTGGTATCCTGCAAATTCTGAGTGTTTCAAAAAGGTGAACGGTACAGAACTACGTTTGCTATCTTAAATTTGTACGACCCAACTGAAAATCAACGGGGAAAAAACTTGGTCCGTAACTTACAGTACGGACCTTAAACTCGGTTAGTAAGAGGTATTTTTCGCGCTGAAAATTTAAAATATACACTGGTGACAAACAATAACATGCAAATTAAACTACCCTTTAGATGCTGCTCGGTTGAATTCACATAAACCATCGGACCATACTCCGATCAATTCGCGATGCACGCAAAGTGTTGTTCTCACTTTCATCTCAGTCAAACAAGCGGCGCCAGATCTCAGCGCTGGTCAAACTTTTCAGTTATTAAAATTTTCTAGAACAATATGTTTTTGGCGAGAAAAATCTTCGAGTCAAGACGAAAAAGAAAGAACCGTTATACCCAATACCTTCTGACGTCAGCACATTTCTTGTTGCCAAATATTTACTTAGAAACGCAAAGTTTTTCCGTTTCCCACCTGAGAGATTATTTTGACATGACTGGACGGCTTTATCACGGATGACTGATGTGATCTCAGATTGACATTAGAACGCAGAAAAGATCACAAACATTTTACTGGGGCTACAAACCTCAGTTCTCAAAACACTAAGGTAAGCTGGAAAACTTCTTAACCCCTACGTCTGCTAATCCTTTCACAACGAGAGACCTGCTTCATAAGTAATCTGGATAAGTAATCTGCTTCATAAGTAATCTGAATCCTCAAGTATGACCATTCAGATAAGAGCTACAAAGCAGACCTTTCCTTCTCTGCTGTCTATTATGCTGTACAAGTCAGTTATTTTCATTTGCCTGTGAAAGCTCGTTTTTTAAAACAAAAAGCAATGGCTTAAAATACGGACAAACCTGAGATCATCTACTGTGTTTGAAAGCATTCATTTCTTTTTAAGTTCCTCTGTTTATCACGTAAAATCACTCAAGTGACAAGACAGGATGGGTCAAATTATTCTGTTCAAACTAATTTCCTAACCTTTCTTTTTGTGCACGAAAACAAATTAAAAATTAACACAGGCTTTCAGTTGGATGGTTACAGTTGAATATTTCATCTCCAGAGTCAAAATTGCAAACATGATGCATGCAGCGTGTATTAATAGCTTTCACTTGAATGGTCACACCAAACATCTGACCACCGTTCACAGCATAACAAACAGTTCCAAAGGAAAGTACTGCTCAGTAGCTTTCATTTGAATGGTGACACTTTAGGATTTCATCTACAGACTCAAAAGTTAGGACCACCTGGTACAGCATAATAAACAGGACCACAGGAAAGTACTGCTCAGTGGCTTTCATTTGAATGGTCACACTTTTGGATTTCATCCACAAGACTCAAAAGTTAGAACCACCTGCTACAGCATGATAAACAGTGGCACAGGAAAGTACTGCTCAGTAGCTTTCATTTGAATGATCACACTTTAGGATTTCATCCACAAACTCAAACCTTAGAACCACCTTATAAACAGTGGCAAAGGAAAATACTGCTCAGTAACTTTCACCTGAATGGTTACACTTTGAGATTAAACAGAATAAATTTTAAAGGAAAACTCCAAATAATACTATCCTACAATAGAAACATACCAAACAAATAACACAAAACCAACGACAGCCATGACACAAAACACGGTGTTAGCTTATGTACACTGCATAGATTTTATTCCACCACATACTAGGAACGAGAATTTTAAACATTTGACCTTCACTCTTTATCACGATCAAGTTCTGAATCGTTACTCACAGATGTTCCACAGGATGTTTTTTGTAAGTGTCGTTGAGCCGCGCTCGAATCATCGGTTAAACAATCCCGTGAAGTAAACATCTTCACGGGATTGACACTGCCAATAATATTGGCAGTGTCAAGTCAACCGATAACAACTTCAAACAATAAACTCACAAACATATTGTACTAATAAGGCTACTTCTTAGAAGACAGATACAATTACTACCTACTTACCGTTTTCAAGAGCAAAGGCGACAAACGCAAGCATTCCATAGAAGATGCAAACATGCCAGAAACACGACGTGGTTGTGACCGCCATCTTGATTCTACGTTTATCACGTGAATTTTACTATTTATTACCAGTTTTACCTCCAAAAACCTCCTAAAATCACCGTGATGGCAAGCAGTGTTTCCTTTAAAGAGAGAATGATAATCTGGATACCGAAAATCGAAAATAAACAAACCAAACCAGAATAAAAGTTAAACTTCCTTTCCTGCATCAAAACATAATAGCGTTGTGTGACCAATGAGGGTGCGCGTGACATAGCACTCTCTACCCAGTTCTCTCTCGGACAAATCAAAAGAGACGGATGTCACGCAACATCCCATTACACCTGATTTCATCAGAAATATCATACCAGCTTCAATAAAAATGCTAAATGTCACAAGAAGATTCCCGTAAACTCCCACCAAAAAACTTGTCAGAAATAAAAAGCAAATCTTTATCTTTTTTGTACTAAAACCTGGTAATGAACGGACATTAATTTTTCTATTTATGTTTATTTATCGGTATTTCTTATGTGAATGATATATGAAATGAATCATATATGAACTGCGGAAATGAAATCAAATGAAGAATTTGATCCTCGCAGTTGTGAACGCAATTTATGCAATTGCGAAAAGAAGCCTGAAAAAAAAAATTTTCTTTCACGGGAACATATGAACGCACAATTGACCTACTCCCAACGTCAGTGGCTTCGTAGCTCAGTTGGTTAGAGCATCGCACCGGTAATCGCGAGGTCACGGGTTCAAACCCCGTTGAAGTCCTGAATTTTTTTTTCAGGCTTCTTTTCGCAATTACATAAATTGCGTTCACAACTACGAGGATCATTCTTCATTTGGTATTTCTTATGTTGGACTTGAGGCAGGGCTCGTTGGAATGTTACACCAATAACGTTATTTTACCATTACAGTGCCAAATCAGGTACGTTTTGAAAATGTTATGCCACTGGTTAAAGTTCATGTTCGCCATCCCTCGTCGCGAGCCGATGACAAAGACGGAGAAGTTCTATCAGTGGTCCTCCTTGATCGCGTACTGTATCGGAGGTATCTCCTTTCTTGCCGCTCCAGAACTGTACAGCATCATATTACAACTGGATTACCAAGGACGCTCCGAAGGGTATATTCGAGTGCTCGGGCTCGCAATTGTGGACATCGGTTTGATATTCATCATTGTGGCTCGTTGTGATCATAAAGTGTACCGCCATGGCACCATATTAGCTTCAACCATAAGCCGCCTACTTTGGGTGCCGGCGACCGCACTGATGCTGATCCTTAGAGATATGTTGCCTCTCAGCTTTGCGCTCGTGTACGTGGTGCTCGATTCATGCATCTCTTTGTGCATCTTGGTGATTTGGTGCTACGAGACTGAGGAGCCTTCGTTTCGCGCCTTTTTCAGAGATTCCCTCAGTACAATGCGAGGCTGCCGTGGACTTTCAGCAGAGGGCTCGATCTTGGTGTGTTTCATTCTCGGGGTAATTCAAGTGATCTTTTGGTACATCTTGGTGGTGAGGCCGGATTTTGCTCAAATAATATTCAATCTTGACGAGTTCGAAGGATATTCCAGTGGCTATTTGTCTGCGTTCTTTTACCTGCTCTCAATACACGGCTTTTATCACGTACTTTGCGCAAACAATGTTAACCGCTGCCTTGCACCCTTATCTTTTGTCTATCGATTCTTCATTGACTTACCAATTGTGCTTATATTGTTTCTTGTAGACCAGATTGAGAGAAATCTCTTTCTGGCAATACTGATTATTAATCTCTTAACTGCCATCATCCTTTTACTATCCATAGTAAGTGAAAAGCGACCGATGGAAAATACCATAGTTAACCCAAACACTGAACACGATGAGCATTAGAAGCTTGTCCACCCCATTTTTCCTTTGAGGCGAGATTTCACCAGAACATCGTTTTTAGGTCGCTTAAAGGCCCTGGCAAACGAGGACACATTGTTGCGGACACATTGTTGCTCATGATGTTTCTTCGGTGAGCAAACGAGCGGGACACAACGCAAATGTTGTGTTTCCATACTGCGCAAACTTGGAAACATTTGTTGAGGAAACAAAGACAAGTATGTGTCCGCAACAAATGTTGCGCGCGGGCAAACAGGGAGACATTAATTTGTGTCCGCAACAATGTGTTCTCGTTTGCCAGGGCCTTACCATGATTTAACGTTAATATCTCGTTCACGTTTCAAGCAATAAAAAATTTCTTCCCCACGAAGCTATGTTGTGGGATAACTTGTGAATTTTTGGTGTTTTTTTTTTTTTTTGGGGGGGGGGGAATATTTGGGAAGAGATATTTTTCTCAAAGAATTAGTTAAATTTAGGGAAATAGGAAATATTGAAGATTTAATGAAGGTTTCAAATTGGAATTTGAAGTTAGAAATTAGTAGATGGAAACCAAACAGTTCCCTAGCAACCTAGAGTGCCCTTTTGGGGATGTCAACTGTCTAACGGTGTTTCAAAACTTTTTTTTACATTTCAATCCTTTCTTTAACCCATTGGCACCCGTGCCGGCCAAAACCGGCCGTAAAAAACTCCCATGCTTCAAAACATTGCAACTCTCTCAATCGCACGAATATTGCCTTAACTGTTAGTTGTGAGCACGAAATGGAATGCCCTTTAAATTTGGATATCCAATAAATGCAAGAAACGTAGCGATTTTTACCAAATATGGCCTTTTGAGTTTGGACAAGAACGAAACTGGCCGTTTTTAACGTCAAAGAGAAACAACAAAAATGCCCCTTTTTGCCTTCATGTTTTCTTAGGGAAATCATCGTCGAAAAACCAAAACTCAACCATCATAACGAAATTCAGTCCTTTTTCTAGCTTAGAAATGACTTTTTTTGTTCATATTCTTCTCCCGAGCGTAGATACAGCCTTTTGTTCCAGTGCATTCGGGCCTTCCCGACATTTTCCACATCTTGAGCGCATTGCATGCTGGGAACTAACGAGAATTTTTGACAGCGCCCGTTCCTTCCCCCAATTCTTTCACATAGCCACTCCGACCTACCGCCAAAATTTCCTGCTCCTGGTCATCTTCAGTACACAGAAATTCCAAAATATGTGGCGGTAGGTCGAGAAATTCATCAATAGTCGAGTCCCAAAGGTACTAAGTGTTCGACCGGTCAAATTCCCAGTTCGTCGAGTAACAAGCCAAATTCAACAACAAAGTACATCACCTTGCTCGATTCTTTGAGAAAGTGGACTCTTAGCTACCGTCACGCTTAATGATGCTCATCAGGCAGCCGCTAAAGATGAAAAATGGCTGTAAATTTAGCAGAAATCGCAAGCAAACCGAACTTGGGCCATTGCTGTCGCTTCACGGATAAAAAATAGCTACGTCAAAATGACGTTTTCAGAAACCTTGAGCCTCCAGTGCCTTAGGACAGCACCACTTTTCCCTGGTAGTTCAAATAAAGAGTCACGAATTGCTATTCATCGTTTATAGGTGGAAAATCACTCCGAAAATGTAAAACCCTGCGGTAGTCAATGGGTTAAACTCCTTAAAATTTCGATCCACCTTAAGACCCGCACGTTGCATAGGAGTCAAAGATCAGAGCAGGCTCGTTTGTTGGAGCTTCGCGTAACTCTTTGATGGAAGATCCTTCCAAGAAAACGGTGGTTATCCGAAGACGTGAGTGAGACATTTTAACAGGAAACTCTAGCAGTTTTGTTTCAAACTTTATAAGGCCCCGAAGCCCACAGGCAGTCCAAGCTCGGGACGAGAGTCGGTGTCCTGTGGTACCAGCGTATTATGCAAATATCAACATGCCTGCAATAATAAGGATTTGCATAGGAATCCCGGTAAATAGATTCTAGAAGATAATTGTACTTATAGGGTTTCAATAAACAAAGCCGTACCTTAGTTAATGATGTGTTTTTTGCTTCCTATAAAAATCTGGTTCGGTCAGGAAAATTACCACACAGTTGTTTCCCGTCGATCTTTACGATGAAAATAAGGACAGGTGCGGGTACCACAGGTAACCGACTCTCACACTGAGCCTTGGGCTGCCTGTGAGAAACCAAATCCGTTTGGTCGGCACGTGGTGCCTTATAGTAGAGAAATTCCCGTGATGGGAAGAGGAAAATTCGACAAGCAATTAAACATTAAAATTTATTAAATACGACGACCACTTGTATAAAGCACAATCAACTAGTACAATTTCCAGTGGAATCTTTAAAAAGACTTGGACGTCATTCACACTAAAGCAGCTGTCAAATTGTGTTATTCCTATAACTCACAGACTATCCTCCTTCAGTCTGAAGAAACTGGGGTCTGCGTAGGAAAGATAGAAATATGCATTTAAGTTTCTTTAAAATAAATGACAAAGAATGCGCTGAGTGATTCCAACTCCTGTTCAGGTATACGTTTTTTCAGGGCTTGTATTTCATAAGAGGGTTGTTTGGTTAAAGTGAAAGTTTTTAATTATAATGATCTAAAATCATTTAGTATAAATCTAATAGCGTTCTATCATGAATGGCGTTCTCTTTTATGGCTACGCTACTCGATCGATTCTGTCATAGATAGTGAGTAGCGGTTGTCAACAAAATGGGGGCCGTTTCTTCGCGTTTTCGCAGTGTCTACGAGGAGGATTTAGATAATTAATTGTTTAGTTTTGAACGACTACTCCAGTAGATTTATTGTAATAAGACAATTAGATTTTTCGCTCTCGATTTGTACGCGTGGTAGCTGATGAGGGCTCTAGCTCATAATCTAATTGTTAACTAGACACTGAAAAAGTCTTCATCGCATTTTTCATGTTGGACTTTACCATCCTCATGTTGAATAACAGTGGTTGGAAGGTTTTACAGCCAAATTTGAGCAATCGAGGCGTAATAAGGTCGCATTCGATTGCTGTAAAAACAACTGACACAACCGTCTAATGTAATCGCCTCTGTCCCTTAATGTGTCTATTCGGTGGGACTGCTTCTTTTCTCTTCCAAAGCTGCCAACATCGAAGCAAGAAAAACCCTTTCGAGAAAGACAGCATCCAATGAAAATAACGCCTGATAGCTTTAATTCAAACAACCACTTGTTCGAATGGATGTTTTGGAAAAGTGAAGATCAACCTGCTGAAAGGACACAGTTTGGTCATTTTAGGGTTTCCGTTATCAAGGGGTATGAAGGGGTTAAGTTGTTTAATTTAGTTTTGAGTACAGATAAAATGTTATATTCTGTTATATTTGTGTGTGTTACTTACCAGCTCTGAATTTATTCTGAAACGCGACGTCGCTTTTCCAAAGCTGCCATTTCTATTTTAGTTGGTGGTTCACCACCAACCTCACTTAACACTGTAATTTGTTTTTCCCAGCTGATCATCTCACCGGATTTACTTGATCTTCTAAGATTGTGTCTCGTCAAGGAGCTAAGTCTTCGGTCTCTTTTTTTACGGCCTGTAAATAAGTCAAGCAAAATTTTCTTGCATTATCACTCACCCAGGACCCGAACAGAGCTAAGAAAGGTGGAAAATACAACATGATCACAGCATTTTACTGAAGCGTTAACTAGTACTTGTCAGAAAAAGTTTTATTTAGGAACTGAAAAAGCCTACCGAAAGCCGCTGAGAGATGGGGGGGTTGGCAGTCCTACCACTTGAAACGAGTTAGCCAAAGAATACACTGGAGCCCAGTTAAAAAGGTGCGAGACGCAAAGGGAATTGAATAATATTACCCAGCCGAAGAAGACAAACTAAACTATGAAAAAATTCCTTAACAAATGAAGATAAAAAAATCTAGGGTTGATGATGTGCTATTTTCAGGTATACAAATTAAAATTCCCTCTAAAGATTTAAGATTGCGTTTCGAACTGCATTGTATTTTTAAGAATTTTCATTGTTCAATTTTATTAATTTACATTTACCTACCGGTGATGATATCTTCGTCAATTATCGAATCTCTGTGAATTGTGTCTAAATAGGAATTCACGCTTCCTCCCCATACTCTGTCTGGTTTATACGAGATCTGAGGTACGGTGTTCGATAGTTTGCGAATCGGAGGTAACACCTTATATTCCTTGACCTTCTCAACAGAAGTTTCGTTTTCCTCTTCGCACGGATCAATGTCCACACTGTTTTTCACAGCTTCTCTAAAAGTTCCTTTTTTTCTCCCCTCTGGTTTGCATTCATTTTGCTGTTCTCCTTTATCTGTTTCGTTAGCTGCTTCGAGCGACGACAGCGATATTTTGTTGTAAGAACACTCGTTTCCCATTTTGATCACGGTTAAAATCGAAAAGGACATCGCAACACGCCCAACAAATCACTATTATGACGCAACAATGATGACAGCGCGCTGAGATCTTTTTGTAATTTGATTTGCAAGGCATTATGGTATTCATACTTGTTATAACAATGCATTTAAGTAATATATCAGGGATTATCCCACGAGTCACTTGTATTTTCTTGGTATGTACACGAGCCTTTAGGCGAGTTTGTTTGTATTCAAAGAAAATACAAGTGACAAGTGAGATATGAATCCACGGTATCTTACAACGGAACTATATGCATAGCCTGATACAATCAATGCAGTGCATAGTGGGAAGATTCGGTGAAATACCAACCAATATAACGGCTTTTCTGCATTCTTGTTGACTGCATTTTCTATGGCATGGTATATAGAGCTTTATATAATAAGGTGAATAGTTCGCGCGTTGTGATTGGTTCTTAGCTATGATCTATTAGAGGACAGATGCACAGATTACGTCATCACGACCCACTTTTTTCCAGAAATGTGAAAATAAACAGTTTTTCGCTTGCATTTTGGTTTCTTTATTATATAACTGAAACAAATAGATTCCATGTTGCCGTGCGTCTGTTCAGTAATAGATCACAGAAGACGTTAAAATGTGGTAAAAACATCAGTGACACACTCGCCTGCGGCTCGTGTGCCACTTCTTTGTTTTTACAACACTTTGACGTCATCTGTGATCTATTACTGAACAGACGCACGGCAACATGGAATCTATTTGTTAAGTTTACAATAGCCGTGTCCAAAGTAAGTCTTGCGCACTGCCTCAACCAATGAGAAGCAAAGCGAAACCCGTGAATCGTGGCATGTTTGCCCGCATTTTCCCGCGCTTTGCGCCGGCTACATCAACTTGCTTCGAGTTCTGATTGGCTCATTGCGCTATTTGCGTCTATTGTGATAAGCCCAAGTAACTTCTCTGGTTTCCGTTCTCCACACTCAGCTGAAAGCCCCTCTATAAGTTTTCTATGCTAAGCCGAGTTACGTCAACCAACTAATTGTAGGTCATTAAGCGCGCGCTCAATGGAGATCGCGGATATCAATGAGGATCAGTTTTTGCCGGCTTAATTCTGTGTATCTCACCACAGTGAAACGTCTATCTTATAAAGCACGAAGAAAATTAAGGGTTGCCTTCCGCCATAGTATATTTCTTTAGTCAGCCGTCTTTGAGAGGTAAATTAGACAGACAGACAGACATGTTTTTATTTTGAGTCTTATACAATATATAGTACATCGACTACGAATTCCAAATAACTAAAAGTTACAAACAACAAAAATTGTTACTTAATTAATTATTAATTAAGTTGTTAATTGATTAAGTCCTAGAGTATTTACTTTTTGCCGTCTTCCTCTATCCTTTTTTCAAAGCATTCGAATATATTTTTTGTTATTAGCTTTTGTATTTTAGCATTTCCGCTAGGGGGGTTTATTAGAAACATGAATATTTTATTAGGTGAAATTCTGCTTATTTTTAGAAGCACCATCAGAGAACCCCCCCCCCCCCCCCAAAAAAAAAAAAAATTACTGTATAAATCTTGCTGCAAGCGACTTATCTGTGTCGAGAGACGATGCTTAAAACATGGTAAAGGTGCGATTTGTTCTTTAAATGGTTTATTTATCGCGAGCAACTTCTCGCATTGAGGAGTACCTTTTTCAGTTGAATATTTTTTTGGAGCAAGTTTTCAGCTTTTAACGTGATCAATATTCGGCAAGGACAAATAGGCCCTTTTATTTATTATGTCAACTATTATGTGGGCCGCTAGCGTACTGTATTTTATCCGTGTGCGACCTCAGGTTCCTAGTACCCCTCATGAACGAAACTCGAGTGAGACGAGGGCTGGCCGACTCACAAAACCGCTGACACTTCCGATTGAGCACATCTAACTTCAAAAATGGCGTTAAGGGAAAGGCAGTAATTAATGGGCGAGGGTGCGAGTTAGAGTGCATCCTACCATCCCGTGTCTAGGCCTCTACCCGTTTTCAAGATGGCGACAAGGTACCTGCATCCAGCCTGTGTTTTAAGTCTTGTGTTAGGCTATGTGGAACTCTTATCTGAACGACGAAACACTTCCTCCTAGATGTATTATCTTTCATGATTCTTTGATGAGATTTTCTGAGAACTCTGTTCTTTGCAGCCGCTTGAAGTTGTTGTTGAAATAGAATCAATGCTTTTAGGACAAAAAATGCTTGGTTTATATTGGAAATGCACTTAGCTGCTCTAGCTAGTTCACGGGTATATTCCACTAAATTAAAATAACTTCAAATAAATAATTCAAATAAACGTAACAGGGTTAAGAAACCCAACTGGTGGCCTGGGAGGCAAACCAGTTGGCTATTTACAAGCTTAGCGTGACCCTCTCCAACTACCGGCCAGAGTGGGACTTGAACCAGGGACTTCCACATTACAGGTCAAGCGCCCAAATCGCACGACCACGCTGCCTCCTCACAAAAGTTAATAAGCCGAGTCAAGAATTGTGCAACTCCATGTAATTTCAAACTCGTTCGATCGTCGATTTTCCTTTTTCACAATAGCCGTATTTTAAGGACAGTTCTAAGTTTTTGTCCTCGGGTCAGAATGTTCATTTTAAAGAGCACTTCAGTGAAAAGAACCGTAAAAAAACCTTAAACAACAACAGCCATAGCTAATGTCAAAGCCCCGTCCGCAATAGCCCACAACTTTACTGCTCCGGTTTGGTCTTCCGTCTACAATAAAATGATGCTTTCGGTCCTTCACCGAAAACGAAGCGCAGTTAAAAACCATCTCCAAAGTGGAAAAATTTCGAACGACCGGCTCGGTGTTTTAGTGTGAACACGCCTTTTTTCTCATTTTTATTTTTTCTAAGAAGGAGACGCAAGGTAGAGCTAAGTTGCTTGCAAACATATCTTTAAGGATAATTTATTTCACTGACATTGTAAAGGTAATTATTTACATATGTTCCATACTTAAGCTGTTACTGTGATATTAACACACAAGGTTCGGCAATGTTCATATCGTTCTCGACCTTACAACCCCAGGAACATCAGAATGTTCGGGCTGTGACAGCACATTCATGTCACAATTGTCGCTGTTATGCACACTGGCTCGTTCCCCATTCCGTTGATCCTGTCCTTCGTTTTGTGGTCCTGTTTCAAGTCTAACCACAGCGTTTGTTCCTCCAAATATTCGCTTCTCTATTTCTTCAGCCTCAGCTCTGCTTATAGTTCTACATATTAATTCAATGAAAGTGATGCGAAACTCTCTCATTCTAACCGAATAAATAATTGGATTGAGTAGCGAGTTCAGTAGCATCATTGAAACAGCTACAAAGAAAAATGCAAGTATTGTTTCTGGCGAATTTTTACCTCTATTTCTTTGTGAAACAAGTCTAGAGATAAATACAGGCACGTAACACAAAACTAACACCAAAAGTATGGTCCTAGTCAGCTTAAACGCCTTTCTGTTTTTTTCAAATTGTTCTCTTGCCCCTCTGGTAACTTGCTGTGCTGCAAGCTCCTGTTGATGTCGCCGAGTCTCACGGTAAACTTGGACATGGCAAAAGATTATGAAGCAAATAGATATAAAATATAACACATGTTTAATGGAAAGAAATAGAGTTTGGCCGGAGGCAACTGAAATGTTCACAGTTAAAGATAAGAGCCAAGCCAAAGCAGAGGCAAGAAGTAAACGAGCTTCGGTGACAAGGGTGTTGTACGCGAAAGGACGTTTCATGGCTAAATACCGCTCGCCACTTATCAAGGCCAGGTGGATGAGTGAAGAATCACATAACCAGCTCGTCATAGTTGTTGTGATAGTTTGTAGCGGACACAACCAAGAAGAGGCCTCGTCGAGAAGCAAGATATAAACAGTCAAACCAATAAAGGCAGGCTGAACTATTGCTCCAACCATGAAATCAGTGCACGCAAGTGAAGCAAGCAAAATATTCGACTTGTTTGTTCTCAGTCGGGACTTTAACTTTACTGCAAGCATCACCAGAGCGTTCAAAACAACGATGAAAGGACAGGAGATGATTTGGATGACTATGATGAATATAAATATCGTCTGAACTGCAGGGGAAATATTATAAATTGTTGCTGTAATACGTGCGTAGATCCTGCATAAAGGCCACATATGATGATCGGCTGACAGAGTCGAGTTCATTTTTTCCTCTTTTTGGTTTCCCTGCGTTTTTTGAACTTAAGGTTCTTCCCCGTTCCTGATTTATTTATAACTGGGTCTGTCGCGAAGAGCCTCCTTTGATAAAATCGTTTTTTCACCTGGCATCTGCCATTTTAGCTCCAGCGTTCCTTCAAAGGTTGCGGATTTGCATTTCTATCAGTCTAAAATCGAATGTTATCTTACGATGTATTTCGGCTGCAATGTAGACAATCTCTTCGTTAACACACATCCTTTACATTCTTCGGGTGAGGGAAGCCTCATAATGCAACAGAACCGGACATCAGTCTTTTTTTCAACGCGTGATCCTACGAGATAACAGGAACGGGAAAAAGATCAGGCGCACGTAACACGCTACAACCTAACTTTTTCTCCAGTTAAAACATTACTATCAAAGAGGTTTTGTGCTCATTTTAAAATTCAGATGATGTAGTTCGAAGGGAAAGACTTGATTCCAGTCAGTTAAGTTAATTAACAAAATTCATGGCACAAGCACCACTAGGTTCATTTGTAAACAAAGCGGCTAGTTTCTAAAGAAACTGTGGTGCTGCGTCGGTGGCGGTGTGTGGAAACGAATTTGGCTTTATCAGAGTTGATAAAGGGAAATTAAAAAAAGTTTTATTGTTTTTAACGCACTTGAGGCAACCAAATCTCCTCACGGTGACCAATTCAACTTTATCTGACAATTCCGTTGATAAAACCAAATCCTTTTTAGGTTCATTTGTAAACTGTTCTTTTGTGATGGGAATGATTTCCACTTCCGCACAATTAGCACATGCAATTCTTTTCCAGTCTGTTGACTCGTGACAATTTGCGCTGGCCCCACCCACTACTGAGCAACTGCGAGCATCTTTCTTCTTTTGATTTTCTTATCAAAAGATAAGAACTTAAGAAACACTAAATGGATTCTCAGTTTTTTATTCACGTGCAACGAACTGCTCCGTAGCTTTTATTTTGTAGTCATCCGATAGTATTTGCATTTCCACCTTGTACAAAGAAATAAACCCCACATCAGAAAAAGTACTGTTCGGTAGTTTTTTTTACTTGAATGGTAGGAACCCGCAAACTAAAATGTTAGAAGCACCCGTTGTACAGCATAATAAACATCACCATAGAAAAGTAATGCTTGCTAGCTTTCATTTGAAAGCCTGCACGTTGGGATTTTATTCCGCCACATAATCAAAAGTTAGAACCACCAACGAAGGATTTCATCAACAACTCATAAATCATTTCTAACTTGGACAGGCACGTGGTGGTTTTCAATTGAATGGTTACAGTTTGAGCTTCCAAACGTTAAAACCGCGATGAAGTATTGCGTGCCAGCTTTCACTTGAATGCAAATATTGTAGGATCTAATCCACAAACTTCATTGTCGTTATTTGAGTTTTGCCACTGCTCAAGTGTCATCAGTTTCGGTAGCCCCGTATACTTCTTTCACCAACTCTTCAACGGCAAATCTGTAAAACTTTTGGTTCACTCTTTTGGCGCGTTGCAGTTCTCCTTCAAGTTCTCGCCGAGAGAGTTGTCTCTTCTCGCCACTCACAGCCCCTTGGTCCTCCATCTTTGCTACCTGTAGGACAAAACACAGTACTAAGCCTGTTACAGGCTCAGTCAGAGTAGTCGGTTCTAGCGAATCAAATAGGGCCTTCCGATAGCCTGGAAAAGATTAGCAACCATTAAGGGTCTCTGTCATGGTGAGTTGTACGTTTTGGGGGTCAAATAAACCAAGTGCCCTCAACTACCTTTCCTCACTAATAGTGTCCTTTATTTACCCTCGGCAGTATATACTAATATGCTCCTAGAACGCCAAAAGAAGTCAAAGGCTAAAACAAACCATCATCTGTATTTGCCTTTTTTTCCACAGCACAAGAAAAGAACTCGAAAAAGTTGACTCAATTTTTTCAAGTTGCAATCCATTTTAATCCTCACCATCTGCAGCCAAAGAGGCTTATTTAGAGGTTTGGTAAACTGGTAAAGAAATTTGAAACAATACTGAACCATTATTTTTGTGTTTTCTTCACTTCCAGTATCTCTTTCAGCTTTTCAAAGTAATATTCAAAACTTGTCACATAAGGGCTTTGCATAGTTTGTTGGTCATTTTGGTCATATCATTGATAGTCAAGTCTTGAAAGGGTACATGATTTTACAGGCCAAATGTCTTAAAGAAAGATCTCGAAAATTAGATATCTGGTCTAAAAAAGGCTCAGGATTTGGAAGAACCGAGTTACAAACTACCAAATTTTCGAAAGAGTATCACCACTGGTTACAACTTGGATCATTAGGGACTTTAAGCAAATCGCTACGGCGACCTCTACTACGGCGGTCGTGGATGCGGAGTCCTCGGGAGAGTACGTCACCGTAGCCCACCAAATTTCAACTTTAAGCAAGCAGGACTACGGCTCACCTGCTTTCGCTGTTATGACCTCCTTTGGAGAAGCGAATACATAAAACAACGTAGTTGTCACAGGAAAGAAAAATATGGGCTTCACTTCAGACGAAGAATTCAGTACTGCTTTAGACTGTAAAACTTAACTTGCCACAGCGGACGAGATTATCTAGAACGAACCAAAAACACTGAAAATAGAAACCAATTTCCTTCCTTGAGAGAGACTTTGTGCAAGAATGTCTGTACTTAAATTCCAATCTTTCGTTTACCAAGAATATTAATAGAAAACATCATCGGAGGGCGATTTGTACACAAAACAGAAAACTACAATTGAAGATCGGAGTTCGCTGCAAGTGATTTTTCTTCTTATGTGCCGTATTTAACAAGAAATCAACAAATTCAACGGTTTAGATATTTTATTCTCGCGTAAACAACCTTCAGTGACATTTCATTAGCTTTATTGCTAACAGTCGTACTTACGGTTTTCGTCTAGCCTTTGTTTTTTCTGGCAGCATTTCCGCGGCCATATTTATGCATGGCACACTCTGCTGACGATAGAAATCAATTACGAGAAAACGCAGGGAAAACGTATTTACTGGAAAACCAGAAGCTTCAAATACTTTCTTGATAAAGTGAAAAACAATCTATGTTAGTTTTTAAAACTAGTGACCGCAAAGAATAGGAGAAGAGTCGACTTTTATACTCACGTAGTAGCGACTACGCCAGAAGGCAGTTCTTCACGTTGCAGGATTTGGCGCTACGGCAAAAGCTCATTTCCAAGCATGCGCACTGCTTCATTTCTGGGCTTTTTTACTTCCGGCCGCCGTAGCGTAGGTCGCCGTAGTGATTTGCTTAAAGTCCCTATTGATCTGTTGTTAACACAGAGTTACATGCAAGAAGAGAATCTTACCTCATGAAGAATCTGATGTGTCATATTTTCATTGGTCTTGTCTGAACATTGAAAAGTGTTTTCCTGGTTGGTAAAGAAAAAGAAAGGTACGTTTCTTGGGAGCAAAGAAAGTCCTGCCTCTGAATGTGACGAGCTCAGGATTTCATCTTATCGTACATTTAGTTGTATAAGCAGAATTGTTTGTAATCTGAGCTCTTGCAAGTTTGCCTTAACAACTAAGCAGACAAGTCTGACTCTATACAACTGGTCACTGAAGAATCCTTATTCCAAGGGATATGAGCCATTAGCTTAAGTGAATCTGTGAGAAGTGAAAGTTTGACCTTCGAAAAACCTGATGCATACTGTACCTTAGCTAATGTCCCTCTCATTACAACAGGGATCCCATCTGATTGAGAATCACCATCTGCTGAATCTGAATGACTGGCCATGCGATGATCGTGTGAATTTTTGGGTACAAACACATGTCTTTTGAACGGCTGAATGGAAGGAAGAGAAGACTTTGGTGGAGCATTGTCGAGGTAGAGAGGTTTGGGAATGATTGTGGCATTTGTTACCCCACCTATAAAAATCCAATAAAATGAACAAATTTTAAAGGGTAAAAAGCAGCAAATACTCCAACAATACAGTACAGTAAACTTCAACAGGATATTTCAGCAAACTTGGTATGCACATCGTCATCCAAAACTGGAAAAAGATATGAGCCATAACAAGTTAGTTGTGGAAAGATTGCTTGTTTAGGTAATTCACTCATTTACTTTTCATCTCTACTTTGCATCAGTGACAAAACCCTAGGCTTGCAAGACTTGTGCAGGAGTGTTGTGTCTGCATTACTTCTTGCCTTCTCACAAATCTGCAAACTGAGCATTGGCTGATTTGCTGTGATCAATGGACTAATGCTAATGCTAATGCCAATGCCAATGCCAATGCCAATGCCAATGCCAATGCCAATGCCAATGCTAATAATAGTGAGAAGTAGACAGGGAAGTACATGTAGACTAAATCCACTACCATCCTAAAAAGCACATCAATATGCCCCACCCTAAAGAGTATCTTTTAATACCTCTGTGATTCAGCACTCTGAGACACTGTCTGCTGTGAACATGCCAGACACGAGCAGTTTGATCCTCAGAACCTGACAGCAGAAGGGAGCCATCCATGGTCACTGCTACACTGTTGACTTGTTTACTAAATTGATGGATTATGCAAAGTATGTGACATTCTACTAATAGCTCAATGATCTTAAATTTGTACTTCTCAACATAAGGGTATCTTCTCTCCTTCCTTCCTTCCAGACTGACCAAATTTCTCATGGTACTGCTCATTATAATCTTGCTTCTAATTTTTCAACAAATAGTGGAAACTGTACTTTAGCACTTCAAGAAGACTCAAGGAAAATACCTGTGACCAAGAAAGATGAGTGCTCCTTCCTTCTCTGTATGAACATTATCCTTCAGACCCTAAAGGGTTAATGTCCTCAGTAATTTGCAAGTTATGATTCTGTTTTAAAATACGTCACACTGAAACTAGTCCAATGGAAATATGTACCTAACCCAATATTTGTAAACCTTTTAAGTCAAGATGCCCTTTGGGAATGGAGAGTGGGGCTAATAAATCCACAAAGATTTGCACACAAAGGCACTGGTCTGCAGCAATTGCTTAAGTGCAAAGCTGCATGTGACCTGCCCCAGCAAACTCCAGAGGCAGCACAGATCAGTGCAAAAATGGATGAGACTGCTTTTAGCATTAGTGAGAGATTAACCTTGCCTAAATTACATTCAGTCGCATAAAGACTCATCAGACGACAGACAACAAGAAGAGGCAATGGCAATAACAACTTTTAAAAGTCAGTATCTTGTCAAGGGAGGAACAATTTTATTCAAGGATCATACCCGACTAAATAGTTCCACTTGGTAGACATTGCCATCAGTACATCCAGCAAACAAATTATGTTCCGCAGAATCCATAGTGACAGCTGTAACTCCAACATCAAACACAAAGGAACATAAAAGCTCCCCAGAACTCAAGTCATATAACTAAAAAAAGAAAGGTGATAAAAAAAATTGTTTGGTAACAGTTAGGTGGCAATATCATGCAAGGTGTTTGTCATCGTGGTTTGAATGATATAATAATAATTTTAATCATTTGTGTCACGATTGAGTCACATACAGACACATACGTTTTGACCACTATACTGCTGGTATTCATCAGTCAATGGTGTAGACTGACTGTGTATCAGTATAAGTATCACTATGGCTGGTGATGATTGGTGAATTAAAGAATCAAATTGCACCAAATCATTTGGCTCAAATTTTTAATAGTATTCCTATAATATAAGAAACTCAGTTCACATAATTTAAATGTAAAACAGCTTCCATTAGAGAGGGGAGGTTCTCTGGAATAGTCTATCAAGTACCGGTACTATTAAAGGAAAGACAAGCCTGAAAACTTTTATTTCACTGTTTTAGTAGAATTATGATTATTGTTATTGCATGGCTCCCTGGAAGAGCATTTTTATGAATGGGATTCCATGTTTTAAATAAAGATGATGATGATCACGATGAAGTTTCAATCCTCACGTAGCCTGCTGCTGATTGGAGGATTTTCATCCTTGTCATTCAGTTTAGTGGCACTTACACAGTATTTACTGTAAAATCTCCATCCCTTGCTTGCAGCCAGTCATATTTACACGATTTGCATTAACAGGTGCATAACAAATAGGCAAGGGGTGGTCCTTACTGTTGAATTTACAGTTGCGAAATGTGGATGCCTACCTTACATGTTTGATCAAGGGAAGATGTGACCACGTGACCTCGGATGCCTCCATACCCACAGTGCATATCAGTGACCGGGAGAGCATGATCAGACCAGGTGTAATGAGGACTGCATGTTGTATCAAATGTTCCTTCAGTGTTTGGCAAAAGTGACAATACCCTTGAAAATAGTCAACATTCCAAGTAACACATGAAACAGTTTGAAAACAAAACTGTATTAATAAATTAAAATAAAATTAAAATTAAACCACTGACAACAGATGTAGCATTAGGCAAAGGATTTTTCCAATATTTCCCTTACCTTGTCATTGTCCACACCAACACCAGATTGTCTTCACCAGATGACAAGAAATGAGAGCCATCATCCATGAACCTTAAACATGAGATGCGCTGGAAATGACGTGACAGCAGTGCAAGGAGATTACCATTTGAAACCTACAGGAACAGAAAAATATCTCAAAACACAACATCGAAACACTCTAACATCTACCAACTTTTCTCAGATCTAATGCATTCATGAGATTTTTCATCTTCACATTACCTGGATTTTAACTATGTTTTGAAGAGTCACTCATGAACATTGTCAAAGGTGTCACAAGCAGATCATAATCCCAATGTTACCAAGATTGCATAGGATAGCTTGAGAATAACAATAGCTTTGGTCTATGGCTTACAACATCATTCCAAAGACTTTTTCCTCCATATGGAATCATGTTTACACTGTACTTCTGTTGATATTTGGCTGAGAAACTACTCCCACTATCCACCTTTGTGTATTGGGCATGACCAAATGTCATGCGTCACTGTACCTTGACAAATGTATAAGTATAGGTAAGGAGATTTGATATATTGGTATGGGGCTTGGTGATTTTCATTTCTCACCTGCCAAATGTAAATCTTTTCTCCACAAGCTGCCACACAGTATGTACCATCAGGAGAACAAGCAACAGCTGTCACTTTAGCTGGGCAAATAAGTTTTGTGTGAACCGATTCCTGCAATGTAAAAAAGTGGAAATGCCAAAACTTTAATTACACTGAACTTTTTAAGACCTATTTTTAATGCCTAACACCCCACAACAAAAAATATTCAGTTGCTGGTTCTCTTGTATCCACTTAACTTTAAATTCAGGCTTCAGCTTATTTATCCCTGGGAATAATTTGGGAATAATTATTCCCAGGCATAAATAAGCTGAAGCCTGAATTTATTATGCAGACTCAACAGAAGGGTGGGGGAGGGGGAGCCTGGGGGTAAAGGGTATTTTTGTGCCCCATGATTTATTATATTAGAAAGGGAATTGTAGATGGCTTTTGATAAAAGATAACTAGAGACAAGATATGCTTTGAATCTCTCTAAACAAATTACTTTCAACCTTCTGTTGGGGTGGGGGGGGGTGGGTACTCCCTTATATTGGCTACCGGTATATAGGTATGTGCGACCCCAAAGGGTATGGTTGTTTAGCCATTTTGGTCTGACATAGGGTATTAGTCTGAAATAGGATATGGTTTGTGCACTCTAGTCTTGAATTTGATATGTTTTTTAGAAGAAGCTACTTCTTTATCATTCAGTTTTGTATCCTATCCTTTAACATTGCTCTGAACTTGGGAACTGATTATAAAGCAGGTCAATCACGCATTTGTTTAACAAGTCGTTTGCCACTGGTACTTTTGCATGATCGTGGAAAATGGCTGAAGTCATACCTGTTCCCAAGTCTGGCGATTTCAACGAACCAGTAAACATGCGCCCTATTTCCTTACTTCCGATATTATCGAAGGTCTGTGAAAGACTCGCCCATCGTCAATTCGTTGATTTTCTGAATCGCTCTGGAAAAATCTCAAAGTTTCAAAGCGGGAATCGTGAATTACACTCTACCGAGACGGCTCTACTTCAATTTACAGATGACATTTTAAAGAACATGGATGAGAAGAAAGTTTCATTGATCGTGTTATTAGATATGTCGAAGGCTTTCGACAGCATTCAGCATGAGCGCCTACTTATGAAACTCCACAAAATCGGCATCTCCACTGCTGCCTGGACCTGGTTTGAAAGTTACTTGACAAAGCGCAGTCAATTCGTGAGGATCGAGGACGCTATTTCGGATCCATTACCTTTAAATTTCGGGGTTCCCCAAGGCTCTATCCTTGGACCCGTCCTGTTCACAGTGTATGTTAACGATTTATTGTCGGTTCCTAAGCACTGCAAATCTTCAGGTTACGTGGACGACACAAAAATTTTCTTATCTCTTCCTCCTCGTGATATTACTGATGCAAGTAATGCGTTAAATCAAGACCTTTTGGAAATATCCCGTTGGTGCTGCGAGAATTCACTATTGATTAACCCTGACAAGACTAAATTCTTGGTTATTGCAACTCCACAACTCTTACGTAATTTGCCGCGTCTATCCATTACCATTCTTGGAAAGGAGATTGAACCCGTTTCTGTTGCCAGAGACCTGGGTGTCTATATCGACCAGACTCTCAACTATAACGAACATATATCAAAGTTAGTCTCGAACTGTGTTCACAAACTTGTTCAAATAAATAGGATAAAGCACTTATTAGATCGGAAATCTTTACTTTTAATGATTAATGCCTTCGTATTTAGTAAACTCTTTTATTGCTCGACTGTTTGGGGAAACACATCCAAGTCAAATATAAAGAAGCTACAACTGGTCCAGAACTTTGCAGGAAAGATCGTACTCGGCTTGAAAAAATTCGACCACATCTCTCAAGGCCTTAAATCACTTGGGTGGCTTAGTATAGAGGATAAACTACGATTAAACACAGCCGTCATGGTGCATAAATGCTTACAACATCGGGTGCCCATTTATCTGAAAGACAAATTTGTATATAGGTCACAAGTTCATAATAGACAACTTAGATCTGTTGATAACAATGAACTCAACTTGCCACATTGTCGGCTTTCTACTGGCCAGAGGTCATTTGCCTTTCGAGGGGCAAAAGTTTGGAACTCGCTCCCCCTTGATTTAAAGTTAACTTCTTCACTGAGGACTTTTAAAAAGAATGTATGTGAACTGCTTGTAAATAATTTATCGTGAAACGTTGCATTTATTTTTTTTAGCTTTTATCTTATCAGATTTTTTCTATTTTTAATTCATGTAAGATTTTTAATATATATTTAAATATTGCTGCTGAAAAGCCCTTTTCAGGGAGCGCAATAAAGGTGTATGTATGTATGTATGTATGTCTGAAATAGGAGGTCAGGCCTGAAATTATTTGATTGCACCTGACGTCACGGTGGCCATGTCAGTAGAAAGAACAATAGTGAAAAATTCTTTTGGGAATTTGACTCTACTGTTATGCAAACCTTGAACTACATTTTTCTATTGTTTTGGCACCAACATGGCCGTCTTATAATGTGAGCGCAATCAAAGAATAGGGTATCAAATTTTTGGTCAGGAAATAGGGTACGGAAAATCGCAGATTTTGGTCTGAAATAGGGTCAGCAAGCGGGCCGCAGAGCCCACCCAATTTTTCTGGAGTACCTCCCCCTTCCCCCACCCCCCCCCCTCCCTCCGGGCCTTCACCACTCACCCTTGCAGTATGCCACACGTGGATAATGGGTTTGTTCACTTGAGACGCCATAATATAATCTTTACCAAGCAAGCAAACACACCGAGCACGACAGCAACCTCCTTTGTAAGCTTTCAGCTGCATGCCTGAGTTTACATCCCACAAAGATATACAGAAATTATCCCCGCTTTCCTCACTGGTTAACAACACTTCGAAGTCCGCCATTTTGAATTTTCTCTCGATCAGCGGTTGAGTGTGGTCACCAGATTTCTCTCGGTTTAGCAAATAAGTTCACAGGACAACCAAGGAGCAATATTTATCGGTGCGTTTATAAAATCACTCTGCGCGGGAGCTAATTGCCTCTACAGACGTTTTTTAAAGAAAACGAAAGCACTTTAAATGAAGACTATCGTAGGTATTTTTATAAAACGTAAGTAAAAAAAAAAGGTATAATATATCTAAATCCGAAGAAAAATAAAGTTATGTATGTATGTATGTTCGTTCCGTTCACAAAAAGACTTGGTATACCTGTGCCGGACTAGATCATCAACATGGCGTCAGTTGAACTTTCACAGCTGTACGTCCCCGTGGCAAATTATTGCGTTCAAATGATGAACGCTTTAAATGAGTTCCGGAAACACAACATATTATGTGAAGTGGTTATTGTGGTGAATGGCAAGCAATTTTACGCCCACCGGAACGTTTTAGCAGCTAGTAGCCCGTATTTCCGAGCGATGTTCTCGAGTAATATGCAAGAACACTTGGAAAACAAACCAATAATCCTGGAAAACATAACCGCGGAAATTATGGAGGAGTTGTTAAACTTTATCTACACCGGCAGTATTAAGATCACTCCATTTAACGTGAAGGACTTCGTTTCCGCCTCGAATTATCTTTTAATGACCACCTTGAAGGACACCTGTGTGTCATTTATGAAGTCCATGTTGAATCCTTCGAACTGTCTTGGAATCGAGTC
>JAEMWC010000532.1:390000-397500 GCA_016490735.1 Pachyseris speciosa | reverse complement strand
TGAGTTGGCTAAGTTGAAGGCTGGAGAGGAAAGGAATTCTCCAATGAATACAATGAAGATGAATACTATGAATATGTTGTTGATATCGGCTCGGCTCTTTTCTAACACAAGGTGTTTTCCAGGGATAGCCTGCAGCTGCCTTTCAAGTCTCTTGGTGATCAGCTTGTTTGAATCATAGCTAGTGATGTGGGACTCAACGTGGCCGCGTGCTGTGCGTTGGATTGCATGGTCCAGTTTCTCCTTCCTTTCACCTCTCGGCTCTGTTGAACTTCTCTTTTTCTTAAGATCATTTTGGTAATTTAGCAGACTTGATCCGTTCTCCAGATATGGATGAAGTGCAAGAGCATCGTTTAGAAAATGGCTTTGGTTTTTAAAGTTACCTGAATCAGCAAATTTGGTCATTTCGTTTGTACCCAAGCGAAGTCGTTTATGGTCGAAGCTCGTCCAACGTGCAACACCTGGCATGACAGCAGTCTGATCCGTTTGAAGAGAACACCTATCATGAGATCTCTGTGGAAGTAAAGACACCAGTGGTGTTACAACTGTGGATGAAATGCTCATCAACAGCAATGCCTTCCGTATTTGCCATCTGTTCGCCAATTGTCCAAAGAGGACGGCCCCTACCGAGTATGCCACGCCCAAAAGGCTCGTAAAATTCCAATCTGAGTCGGAGATAAGCCCAGCTGCTGCCAGTAAACGGGGAAGAAGAACATTTTGAAGCTGAAACATGAATCGAAAAAGAAGTAAAAGAGGCTGAGGAAAATACGAGTTCTGTATTGTAGGCAGAGCACAGAGATGGTGTTGGACGCTTTGGGGACATCGTGAGAAGGACTTTTTGACATCTTTCCTTATGTCTATACAACTGATAACAGATTGACTTCTCTGATGTGGACAGCTAATGGAGACACCAATGTAAGTAACCGTCTCGCAGAGATGTCTGTGCACTAGAGGGAGACTGCAGTTGACCTTTTGTATCTCCAGCCCGAAGCAACTGATTTGCTAATCTGTGCAGAGGAACCACTGAAAAAGAAGCAAATGAGAGAATAAGTTTGCGTGGTTTGCAGGGGAAACAGATGTCGATCTGCATTATGTCATCGGAATGAGGATCAGTCACAATTCTTTTTTCTGGTTTCTGTGTGGGGCTCGTAGACTGCAGGGACTGGTAGACGACTCTTATTGTCCAAATTTGCCGCTAGGTCATATTCGTTAATTGGACGTTTACCACAGAGGCTTCTGTGCAGAGCAACGGCGAACTAGTAATTTGAACGTTACAGGTTCGACTTGAGAATTCGGATTGTTCTTTTCCTAGTATGCCTGTATCTTTAACTGAATATTACATCTTTCATTTCTTAACTAGTTCGTTTCCTTAAACAGTCTTCCTAAAAACTCAAATGCTTTGTGTGTTTTACTTGTAGATTTGTAATTCGTACAATTATGTTTTCAAATCCTCTTTAGGAGTTGTGTTAATAAAATATGGATGGATGGATGTTTTGCGCACTCCACAATCCAAAACCTCTCTTTTAGTATTCTACCCTGTAATCTCTGGGATGAAGTTGAGTAAACATCTTTACTTCGTGTTCATATTTCAACATGACAGAAATTCAAGTAACATCAAATGGAAACTTGAAACAAACTCCGAGTTCTAGATGGGAACTCGGAACTCGGATTTTTTCCGAGTTTCCGTTTGATGTTACTTGCATTTCTATCACGTTTTATTTACTCACTTTGGAGATCTCATATTTCGTCTGTTATAAGGCGAACTTTCACTGAACTTTCGTTGGTAATGCACTGTTCTAGACTGACTAATGCCGATAGTTATAAATTACTTTATGAAACGTTGACAATCGTGGTTTGCTGCAACTCGGGCTAACGGGTCACAGTCATCACCATACGCTGCTCTTTTAAAGAAGACAAGGGAAATCGGAATTATGCTGTCGGTTCTTGCCCTTAAATAAATAAATAAATAAATAAATAAATAAATAAATAAATAAATAAATAAATCATAAATTTATAAATAACTTTATTTACACTGGTAAAAGAAAGACCAGTCAGTCAATCAACAAAGGTACGTTGAGAGACTGGTCATTAACACAAAAGTTAGCTTTTACAATTTAAATGATGAACAATAACGTCTCTTTTTTGATAAGACATCGGTAAAAAAAGATTTGTTAAAATCTTAACTATGATAAAAACCTGTAACTTCTTTTCAACAAAAAGGGAACACTGTTTAATTTCGTGTTATTAATATGACTAAAAAAACATAAGAGAGGGGTTTTCGAGTTCATTTACACTTTCAACATGAAGGAGTCAGTACTTCAGTGTGTTAACGATTCTTGATTAAACCTTCATCTCAACAGTTATTTTTGAACCTGGAAATGAAGAAATTGTGCCTTTAAATGCCGTTAATATGGAAGTACAGATACCTACATTTAAAATAGAGTTTGTTCAATGTCGCGACTATCCCTAGTGACAATCAGTTCCTTTCGTTGATTCGTTCTGATCAAGGGCCACCGCTCGAAACGTCAGGTTTCAAATCTGTTTACGGGGGGAAAATTTACAGGCTGAACTCAGTTGACAAAGCGAAAAATTACTTCTCTATTTGTTAGTTTCAGAAGGCGATGGTAGACACTAAATTTTACACGAGGTTAACGGTTTACTATGCGTTGATTGAAGTTTTCCCCGGCATTATACAAATTTAACTCCATATCTAATAATCACAAACCAGTCTTACCTCACTTTTAAGTACTGCAGAAGAGGGCGAAATTCAAACGAAAATGATTTTGCCAAAGTAAGTAATAATTGAAGAGTTAATCGTAGACCTGTGAAAATGTCGCAGAGTTCAACGTGAAGCTGATGCTGCGTCTTACTATTGGTTAGCAGTGATGGTGTTATTAAAACACTGTAAAAAATGAACCGTTGAACGTTTGCGGTTTCCGCTTAAAATACCACTAGCAGCTGGTGTTCTACAAACAGCTTCAGGGTCTAACCGGGTACAGCGGTTTACTAGCACGGCGGTTCTTACACATCTACCCAATCGAAAGCCTTGTTTCCTCCCAATTTTCTTCTTGTTTACTGTCTACGAGGAACGGTGACGATTTATCATAGAGTATATGGTTGCCTAGGGTCTGCCTGTATAGCAGCCGAAGATCTTGCGAGGCCTTCACGCAGCATTAGCACATTCACGTGGGTATTTCCGTAAACCTCTGTGTACCGATTTCTTTTATGCTCGACAAACCGTTATTATTCCGCCCAGCAAGGAAACTTATCAACAAGGCGCCATATGGGGAGCAGGGTTGGCGCAGTGGTTAGAGCGCTCGCCTAGTGTGTGCCGGGTTCGATTCCCATACTCGGTGTCATAAGTGGGCTGAGTTTGTTTCTCAACTTTGTTCCGAGAGGTTTTTCTCCGGGTACTCCGGTTTTCCCTCTCCGCAAAAATCAACATTTGATTTGATTTGATTCTACTTGATTTAGAGTTGGTTTGATCATGATTTAGTCTCCCCAATAGAGAAGAGCATCTGTGCTCAGCGAGAAAGATTTGAGACTTAAATAAAGTGATTATTATTATATCAGCTTTAGAGAGTGACAAAACCTTCGTTGTGGGGAGATGTGACAGGAATGCCCTTTGTACTTTAGAAACGGAGTGCTATGATCCCGAGAAAAACAAATGGAGCAAGGTTGCATCGTTGCCGGTAGCAACACATGGCATAAAGTGTCGCACCATTTAGCTGCCACATAAGTTTTCTTAGCAGTGATGCCAGTTTTCCGTTTACATGGAGAAGCACTGTGACGTAATCATATTATTGTTTTCATAGGCACTATTGTCTAAAACAAAGGTGATATGTCACTGACATTTTTATTTGGACAGCCCTTGATCAGCGGTAGAATGTTGCCAGGTGACTTGCACGTGATCTTTGAGTATCAGCTTTCTAATGTTTGGAAGTTGATTCTGTTCTGCTTGTTAACCATGCACTAAGTTTTACTGTAAATACAGTAACAGGTGGACAGACGTGTCACGAGTGATATATAATGACAAGTAATTGTATTTTATGCAGTGGGTTAATTTATTTACAAGGAATATAGTAATAAATGTTATTCAAAATCGTAAATGGTTTGAACCCAGGAGTCATATCATAACTAAGTGAAGCACGATCGTCCGGGTTAGTGTAGTCCTGAGAAGGACTGTTTGTGGTGACATTGACTGACGTTTCGACAACCTGAGCGGAAGTCATCATCAGAGTCAAGTGATTGGGGTAACGTCAGGAGATGGTATAAGTACTCTGGTCGTTGATGTGATTGGTCAACGAAGTCGTGATGTTATTGGTTGTCTGTCAGTTAAGCCGTGATGTTATTGGCTGTGAAGACTGTAAACCGTGGTTGGTGCGTTTCGATCCGTCTTTTGTTAGTCAAATGTTCGTAGGTGTATTGTTAGTCAAATTAGTCGGTGTGTCTATTGTTTGTCTGTTGTTGATATCGTCAATAAGTCGTTTGTAAGGTGCGGGAAGCTGTTGACAACGGTTCAGTGGTGTCTGTTCTAAGTTAGTAAACCAACTTTCCAGTGCGATCCGTTGGTGGTAGTTAGTACAGTAGGTAATGCATTTAGCAGAGTCCCAGTCGATTGTGTGGTTTGTCAGTAAATGGTGCTCAGCAATGTTATTGTTGATGTCACCATTTCTCGTCGCTCGTTTGTGTTCAGTCAGTCTTACGTTCAAATTTCTGCCAGTCTCACCGATATAAGTGGCCTGACAGTCGCAGCATTCGATCTTGTAAACTGCTCTCCTGTCTGTGCTTTGGTTCGTCTTTGTCCTTAACGTTCGTCAATAATTGTCGTAAAGTTGTGATGGGTCTGTGAGCGACACGGATATCGTAAGGTTGGAGTATCCGTGCAATGGTCTCAGAAGTTCCTTTGATGTATGGTATAGTCGCTGTAGTGACTGGTGTCGGGTTAGCGTTCGTAGCGTTTGGTTCTGTCCTGTAAGTGTTGCGTCTAACAAAGTCGCGGTTGTAGTTGTTCTTACTGAAAACGTTGTCTAAGTATTTGCGTTCGTCTGCTAAACTGTCGCTCGAGTCGCAAACTAGTTGCGCTCGTCTCGTTAAGGTCCGTATTGTCGTTGCTTTGTGTGAAGTAGGGTTGTAAGATGATTCGTCAAGTAGTCTGTCAGTGTGTGTGGGTTTTCTGTAAACTGTCGTCTGTAGTTTGTTGTTGTCACGGCTAACAAGGCAGTCTAGAAAAGGTATCTTACCATTTTCCTCGATCTCCTTGGTAAACTGTATGTGGGCGTTCTGTCTGTTGAGGTGTTCGTGAAAATCGTCGATTTCGTCTTTGTGTACAGCTGTGAAAGTGTCGTCGACGTAACGTAGCCAGAGCGGTAGCGTTCGTTCGTAAGTCGCAAGGGCTTGTTCCTCGATGTTTTGCATGACGATCTCTGCTACAACAACGGAAACTGGTGAGCCCATAGCTGTCCCGTGCAATTGTTTGTAGTGTTTGCTGTTGTACTGAAAGTAGGTAGACGTAAGGCAAAGGTTCAGTAAGTCCATTAAGTCGTCTGTTGGTAGTGGCAGTTGTAACGTGGAGTTCTTGATGGCGGTCTCAGTACAATCTAGAGCCAGTTGGAGTGGAATACTGGTGAACAGTGATTTCACATCAAAAGACACTAGTTTGTGGTCGTCAGGTACTTGTGCTGTCTTGATGGCGTCAATGAAGTTTTCAGTCGACTGTAGTTTGTGTCGTGACTCGTCAGTCAGTGGTTTCAGTATAGTAGTCAGGTATTTAGACAGTTGGTAAGTCGGCGAACCACAGAACGAGACTATGGGTCGCATAGGTATGTTAGGTTTGTGTAGTTTGGGCAGTCCGTAAAGTTTCGGTGGTTGTGGCACGTGGCACCTCAGTCTGTTGTAGCGTCGAATGTCAATAACGTCAGCTTTCTTAAGTGAAAGTAGTTTGCCGTTGAGTTTTCGTTGAAGTGCTGGCGTCGGGTCTCGTTTAAGTAGTTCGTAAGTCTGTTTCTCGTTGGTAAGTGCGTCCATTTTGTCGTGATAGTCTTTCTTGTCCATAACAACAGTAACACGTCCTTTGTCAGCGGGAAGTATAACAATGTCATTGTCGTTTTTCAGTCGTTTAAGTGCTTGTCGTTCGTCTCTAGTCAGGTTATTGTCTGTGAGAGAGGCTGATTGTATAGTAGAAGCTATTCTACTTCTGATGTTATCCTTGGTCGGTTCTGATAGTTCTCTTTGACGAGACAGAGCCGCCTCAACACTAGATACAATGTCCTCGGTCGGTATACGTTTAGGCGTCACTGAGTGTTTAAGTCCGTAAGAGAGTACCTGAGTTTCAGTCTTGTCTAAGGGACGGGAAGAGATATTCCTGACCCAGTTAGCGTCTGTTTTGTGTCGTTTTTTGTCTTTAGTACGTTGTAGTCGAGTTAGTTTTAGTTGTGTCTTAGTGCGGCATTGTTCAGTTGTTTTTTTAGCTCGTTGGTCAGCAATGTTGCGTACAACGTCAAGTAAGTTAGTCGGTACAAGTTGTTTTAGTTGGTCAAATCGTTTCTGTAGTTTGTCGTTGTAACGGTTCAGTCTTCTGTGACAGTCGTTAATCCGCGCTCGGATCAGTCGTCTGCAGGTGGCTTTGACGATCTGGATAGCCTCTTGTGTGTTCAACGGGGACTTAAGTCGAAGTCCAGCCGGAACAAGGCCAAGATCTTTGCAGCGGTGGTTGAACCAGAGTTGTTGTCGTATTCGTCTGACGTTGCTTGCGTAACTGATGTAATCGTTAGCAAGCCGTTCGCTCTGTCGTCCAAGTGAACGTAAAATCGTAAATGGTTTGAACCCAGGAGTCATATCATAACTAAGTGAAGCACGATCGTCCGGGTTAGTGTAGTCCTGAGAAGGACTGTTTGTGGTGACATTGACTGACGTTTCGACAACCTGAGCGGAAGTCATCATCAGAGTCAAGTGATTGGGGTAACGTCAGGAGATGGTATAAGTACTCTGGTCGTTGATGTGATTGGTCAACGAAGTCGTGATGTTATTGGTTGTCTGTCAGTTAAGCCGCAGACAGACAACCAATAACATCACGACTTCGTTGACCAATCACATCAACGACCAGAGTACTTATACCATCTCCTGACGTTACCCCAATCACTTGACTCTGATGATGACTTCCGCTCAGGTTGTCGAAACGTCAGTCAATGTCACCACAAACAGTCCTTCTCAGGACTACACTAACCCGGACGATCGTGCTTCACTTAGTTATGATATGACTCCTGGGTTCAAACCATTTACGATTTTACGTTCACTTGGACGACAGAGCGAACGGCTTGCTAACGATTACATCAGTTACGCAAGCAACGTCAGACGAATACGACAACAACTCTGGTTCAACCACCGCTGCAAAGATCTTGGCCTTGTTCCGGCTGGACTTCGACTTAAGTCCCCGTTGAACACACAAGAGGCTATCCAGATCGTCAAAGCCACCTGCAGACGACTGATCCGAGCGCGGATTAA